>PVIR01029989.1:0-20395 GCA_004026965.1 Petromus typicus
TTCACCGAATATACGTGGCACTTGGTATTTTCGAGTTTTGTTTTTTTATTTTTTAAATAGTAACAGATGGTAGTTCCCAGTGACATTAGTTTTGCACCATTTTCTTTTGTTTGATGCCTGGTAGCAAATAAAAGAAGCTGAAAGTTGGGTTTGTTTGCTTCTAAGTTCAGAAGAATCCAATTAGAGGTCAGCTGTGTTCCCATAAACCACTGTGCTGAGACCTTTTTGAAGACTTGAAAAATGAAAACATATTGCTTATTGCTATTAGGAAATCTTTAAAGTAAATAAAAGGCCAGCTAATCTTCTTTGATCTTCCTAACAGCATACATGGTTTGTGACAGAAAGCTTAAAAATTGTATTAGATTTGTCTTTACTTCTTGTTTTCTTGGTAATTATGTTTTCTATAACAGAACTTTTGATCCAGTGACTTTGACTGATGTCAGTAAGGCCAGATGTTTATAAATCACCCATTGTAGATTGAGTTCAAGATCATTTGATAACAAGTTGAGTGGTTGTCAAGTACCTCAGCGTGTTAAGCAAATATCCATATGAGGTATTAATCTGTAAGACTTAGGACCATTAACATAAAGAAAATGAAGTTTCAGCTGGGTTTTAGATTTGGAGACATGTCTCAGTAAACTGAAAACAATGTATTTTTGAGACAAGGTCTCATTGTGTAGCTCAGGCTTTCCTTGAACTCATAGCAATCCTCTTGCCTCAGCTTCATCAATATTATTATTACATGCATTCACCACCATGTCCTACTATGAAAACAAATTTGTGTGAAAAACTCCTAGAAGCATATTTGATAATGGATCAAAGGCAGTGCTAAGTCTCAGACACTGCTGGTTTGTTTAAATGAGTAGTTTAAAAGCTTGAAGAGTGCTTTTGCTTAATTGTTATACAGTATTGGAACTGGCCAGGTAGGAAGGAATCAGAAAAATACAGTTTGAAAATAAGTTTTGTCTAAAGTGTTCTCATTGATGACTTTGAAAGATCAAAATTATTAACAGATTCTCAGGCAGATCTCCCACTTCTGATGTTGTCCATAGCTATCTAAAACAGATTTTCAGTAAACCAAAAGAAAAAAATTTACTTTTATAATGGAGATATGCAATAATAAAATGTAATTAAAAATAGTTTTCATGTAATCACAAAAGTACTAAAGGGGCTAGTGAAATGTTTATAAGTGAAGGAATTTAGAAGATCATAGTTTCATTGAAAGATGTTAATACCAAATATTATATAGGATACTTTTTTATTTTTTTTTTTTTAAGGTTTTTTGAGACAGGGTCTCACTTTGTGGTTCAGGCTGGCCCTGAGCTCAGCCTCAAACTCACATCACAGCAATCCCCCTGCCTCTGCCTCCCTAGTGCTGGGATTATAGGCGTGAGCCACCACGCCTGGCACTGTGGTATGTGGTACTGGTTGCTGCTGGGCGTGAGTCTCCACACCCAGTATTGTTATGTGGTTACCGGGGATCGAACCCGGGTCCTTGCGCTTGCAAGACAGGCGCCGGAACCACTGAGCTATATCCCCGGCCCTCTTTAGTTTTTTGAGGCAGGGTCTTCCTTAGTATTTCAGGCTGGCCACGAACTCAGTACATAACCCAGGCTGGCCTCGAACTCATGGCAGTCATGCCTCTGCCTCCCTTTGAGTGCTGGGATTATAAGCGTGAGCCACCACACCTGGCAACAAAGGCTTTTTTTTGTGGGGTTTTTTAGTTTACTTAAAAGGTGCTACGTGGTACATTGCACTGTATAATCTGCTTTATTCTCCCCAAGGCTGTGTTCTGGAGAATCAGCCCATGAGATACATAGATCTAGATCACTGAAATTTAGCTCTTCTGTGGTATTCTGCTATGTAAATATAATCAGATCTGTCCACTGCTCAGTCATTTGGGTTATTTTCAACTTCTTTCTGTTACAAACAGTGCTACCAGGGACTTCTTCAGGACATGTGTCACCAGGCTCTGTATCTAAGAGGAGCTAATTACTCAAGTGGGCACATTTTCAGCTTTATTAGAAGTTGCTAAATCAGGCTCTGGCTCTTGTAGTTTATGCTGTTCCTGAGCTCAGCCTTGAACTCACAACAGTCCTCCCGCCTCTGCCTCCCAAGTGCTGGGATTACCAGCATGAGCCACCACGCCCAGCACGGTGGTATGTGATGCTGATTGCTGGTGGATATGAGTCTCCATGCTTGACACTGTGGCATGTAGTACTGATTGCTGGTGGGCGTGAGTCTCAACGTCCAGCATTGTTGTATGTGGTTATCCCGGATTGAACCCGGACCCTTACACTTGCAAGGCAGTTGCTAGAACCACTGCGCTAAATCCCCGACCCTGCTAAATCACTCTTCAAAGTGAATGTAGCAGTTCCCGATTCCTTAGCAAATGTTGAGAGTCTTCATTGTCATATCATCACCAGTGCTTAAAACTGGTCAGAAATGTGTTCCCTCTTGTATATGATGAGGAAACAAATGTACACGCAAGGAATTTTTACTACAGTCACACTAAATAACAGAACCAGGGAGAGTTTGACAACCATTTACTCTGTTATCCTTGTGGTATAAAAAACTGACATTGTAAGTTTCACATACCATAATCAAGGCGCTGTCAGCGACTTGGACTTAGATAAAGAGTCATGAGTTCTACAGATTGACATCTGAATAGGTGCCATACCCCAGCACTGTGCCAAAGAGACTTGAAAAGTAGTGAGTCTGTGCCCTCTGCCACAGAGGGGCACTCAGCACAGAATAACCTGACATAATCCCAGTGTAGTGTGACTGGTTGTGTTTAGGTAGAACCATGTGAACTATGTGGACATTGCAAGAGCAACTATTGGGAAAGGGATGAGAGGGCCCCTGAGGTTTCTGGCAGTGTCTTCATGTCTTCTTGCCCTCATCGCTGCAGTAGGCCCACACCCCAGCCCATATGTCTGAGCTTTAAAAGGCATCTTGCCCCATAATTCAGGAGTTCGTCTGGAAATCTAGACAGGATCTTCAGTGCTTCGTAAAGCAGTATATGAGACAGTGCCGAGGAAGTGGTACCCTGGTCTCCTGGTTAAACTTGTCCACGTCAGGTGTGCCCAGAGACAAATCTGCATGTTGCTGCTTTGCCTCCAACATCTTGCCACAGTCCTGTTTTGTGACTTTGTAGCAGGAGTAAGAGCTGATGACAACTCTTCTGAGACACAGAGTGATCTGATTTTTATATCCTTGGTCCTGTAAGGCCAGGAGGCCGAGACATTAAAAGAATTTTGATAAAATTGTGTTGTCAAATTGCAATCTCTCTTTTATCACTCAGGACATCTCCCATCTTCTCCAGTCTAAGTCCACAGGAGTGCTTTGAGGTAGTTGTGATCACCTTGCTTGTGTGACTGCGCAACTCAAAAGGTTGTGACAGGTGCAAGGTACTTTATTATCCCAAAAAGAAGGGTAATAAGGAACAGTTTCAAATCCACATTGTTACTTTTCTCTTGTTGCTGAGACAAAATACCCAACATCCAAAGTTAAGGGGGAAAAGGTTTATTTAGCTCACAGTTTGTAGAGGTTTCAATCTATAATGGGCTGGGTCCAAGGAAGAATGGCTGAAGGGCAACAGTTCATGACAGCAGGAGAAGCTTAACAGCGTCTTCATGCCCCTTTTATCTTACTCAGATCACTTAGAGAGGGCGGCATCATAGCCTTCATCTCAGTGCCTTTGGACCAACCGAGCCCCACCATGAATCAGTCAACCACTCCAGATTCAGTCACTTCTGGAAAAGCATGAGGCTTTGGGGGACATCAAAACACAAATCATAAAACGTGTTGCACAAACATTACAATTCCCTGTTAGTTGCATTTATTTATGTATTGTGATTTAGATATACATATTCATGGCAGACACTTAAACTTTTAATTCTGATAGCATCTTGGGCTTCCTGTCTGCGAGTTTCCAGAGTTCTCCTTTTTTTTAAAATCAGAAATCACATCTGCTTTGGTTCCAAATGGTATTATAGGCCCGGCTTCCTAGAAGAGGACTGCACAGTGTAACTGGTTTTACAGTGACATTTCTGTAAGTGACTTCACTTGGAAACCCATGGGCTTCTTACAGTGACGCAGTGGCAGAAAGTGAGAATCTAGAGTCTGTTTGCTGCTTTGTTGTGACTTTGGGATTTGCTCTTTTCAGATTGTAGTGCTTTTGTCCACAAAGCCTGCAGAGAAAGTCTGGCATCCTGTGCAAAGGTCAAAATGAAGGTAAGACATCTGTGGCTAAAAGAAGGCTTTAAATAAAAACCCTTAAAGTTAAACAAAGATAAGAAAGTTTAAACTAGCAATATCCTCAGGAATTACAAGTAAAGGTACCTTGTTCTTTATTTAATCATTTGACACTGATTTTACAACCAAAATCATTTTTCTGTAAAATGATCACTTCCCAGTTTTAACACACTCAGGAATTTTAGGCTTTTAGACAAAGAAATTCTTTTAGAATCTCTGTGTTGAATATACTTCCCTCTGTGATTTTAATATTTATGTTGCTATTTTTAAAACTTTATTACTATATTCATAGTACATGATTACAGTGATGGTAAGGAGTTCATACATGTATGTAACACATCTTGATTCTTTTTCTGTTTCTATTAAAGTGGGCTTTTAAAAACTATGTTCACAGACCTGTTCTGCTATTCATACACTTACTTGGCTTCCTTACTTGAGCCTGTGAGGGCAGCAGATAGCTGTGGTCATGTGAGACAGTGATACAAAATGTCGTTTATATGGCAATATCTGCTGTGGGCATGGTATATAATAATGGACACTGATCTTCCAGGGGCTCTTAAAAGAGAGTATGGCAGCTCTGGAAGTATCTCAGAGGCAGAGCATGTGATTATATTCAATCCCCTGCCATGGCGGAGGCCTGGGCTTAGGAGCACACCACCAAAGTAACCTGCATGTTTTGTCACCCATGAAAGTTCCCATTCCTTGTCAGAGAGACTTTCCAGTTACATCTCCACAAATGGACGGTGTGTTGTACGAGTCCTCTATAACCAGATACACCCGTCTGGTACAATGGCATTAATATTGAGTGTGTATCAACATAATGTTAAGGGCTTACAGAAAACAGAGTCTGGAACAGGGCCCAGGAATTCACATATTGTGATAAATTCCTGGATGACACTAGAAGTCCTTGGACCTTTGAGAAGCACTAAGCTATTATAAAGAAGGCAAACTTCTGTAACCCAAACTTATTTTGCCCAAAGTCATATATTTTGGCTCAATGTATTTTTTTTAATTTTTCAGTGCATTTGTTTAAAAATCATATTTCATACCAATTTTTCTAATTTCTCCTGAAAAATTGGAAGGCCTACCAGCCCAGGCCTCCTGATGTTTCCCGTCACCCAGCACTCCCAGCTGTCCTTATCCTGCCACTTTTCTCTCTTCCGTAGTGTTTACCACCTCAGAAACTGTATTTATGTGCTTTAATTCATTAAATTTATTTTTTATTATCTGTATCTTTCTCTAACTAGAAAATAAGCTTCAGACCTTCTAGCCAGCCTAAAGCAGGCATCTTTGATCCACTAATAATCTGAGAACCTAGCATTGTGACAAGCTTATACATCCTTAAATGTTGGAAGATTAAATGACAAAAAGTAACTAACTGCACTGAATGGTTGCTGCCTTTTTTGCACAAAAGGATATGCAAGTTCCATATTGTCCGTTCCCAACTTATTCGGTCATGTGTTACTTACCTGACACTAGAGTATTTGAATTCATGTCTGATAAAATGTATTGCTGTTTTGAACATACTGGGTTCTGCAGAACAATGGCAATGCAGATAATAGCACTGCATGTATATAAGTATCTAAACTAAATGAAGAATTATTTTAAAATTGGCAGCACCCTGTTTTCTCTAATGATTTAATTAAATACTATAGTTTACAATTTTTATTTAAGACATTGAAGATTGAACCTAGGGTCTTTGCACTGAGCTATAATCCCAGCACCTCACCCTTTTTGTGTATCAGGGATCAAACTCAGGACCTTGTGCTTGCTAGGTAGGTGCAGTGCCACTGAGCTAAATCCTTGGCTCAATCCCAGCCCTTATTATTATTTTTGAGACAGGATCAGTCTCCCTAACTTACTCAGGCTGATCTTGGACTTATGGTATTCCTCCTTTAGCCTCCCCAGAGTGCTGGGGTTACAGAAATGTGCCACCAAGCCTAGCTCATAATTTCTTGAAGTATTTTTGATATATGTCAAAAAGAAGTCTTAAAGAGATTAGCATTTTGCAAAAAAATTTGCACCTTATAAATTCCACTCACTGGAGAAACAAAAAGGAGAAAGTTTCTGGCGCTGCTCTTAAGAAATTGCCAATCTAGGGCCGGGGAGTTAGCTCAGTGGTTCCGGTGCCTGTCTCGCAAGCGCAAGGACCCGGGTTCGATTCCCCGGTAACCACATAACAATACTGGGTGTGGAGACCCACACCCAGCAGCAACCAGTACCGCATACTACAGTGCCGAGCGTGGTGGCTCACGCCTGTAATCCCAGCACTCGGGAGGCAGAGGCAGGAGGATTGTGATGTGAGTGAGGCTGAGCTCAGGGCCAGCCTGAACCACAAAGCGAGACCCTGTCTCCAAAAACCTAAAAAAAAAAAAAAAAGAAATTGCCAATCTAGTGGGAAGATGCCATAGGCACTCGCCATAAACAAGGAAAAGCTAGCTGTGTGAGAGATGTTTCCAGGAGTGCCTGAGGAGAGGAAAGGACCTAATGGGTGGCTTTATGGAGGAGGTAGTACTTAAGTTTTCTGGAAATGGAAGTCTTCTGAGCATAAAAGCGAGCCTGGGACAAGAAACAGTGCCTGCAGCAGTGAGTGTGCAGCAGTTCCAGAGCATGTCAAGTGCGTGTGAGAGGCCCACATGGAGCAGCTGGGACGGTGTAAACGACAGAGCAAGAAAGAGGGCTGGGCCTCCCTCTTTCACTCCTCTGGACATGGCACAGTTAGTAGTCAGTGCAGTCATCCTTCATGTGTGTATTCTGTTTCTTTAGCAGCCCAAAGGGAGCTTCCAGGCACAGGACACGTCGTCACTGCCTGTCATAATGAGAAACAAACGTAAGTGACTCAGCCCACGTCTCAAAATAGAGTTTTGACTGGCTCTGTTGTGTTTTATTCTTTCCCTCCCTCCCTCCCCAGGACCTTGTGCTTTCCTGGCCGCTGCGCCACTGAGCTACATCCCTATCCCTGTTGTTCATTTCTTACTCATCACTCTGTGAATACCTGTTCTGTTTTTAAGGAGCTGTTGTTTGGTCCTGCAAATTCACTGGCCAGTAGCCCGGCATTATACTATCAAGCTGTCTCTGAAGGTCTCTGTAACTTGCATTAGCTTCAGAGGCAGCACAGCAGGCTGCGTGTGAGCATGTCCCCTGTGCAGCCCAACACTTCACAAATGCATGATCACATGAAGTCTTCCTTGTTAAATGTATTTATTAACAATGAAGTTACATAAATGGTTTCTCTCTCTACCCCACCCTGAGGACAATTGGTATACCAAGTCATGTAAATCATACTCTCTCTTCATATCAAACTATAAGTCTATCTGAGGCTTTCCTTTTGTTTTAATATTTTTCCCTTTTCATTCTTCATCTTCTACTCATTTTTTTCCTATCTGCCCTGCCTTTAGAAGTATGTATTGGAAGCAGGGGCTTTTAATTCTTTCCACTGAATTTAGATTATGTCGCTTAAGCTTATATATTCGTATTTTTTTACACTATCACTTGAAGTTATACATGCTACTATTATAAGCTGTTCTTTGAGATTGCTGTATACTTTCATAAGCATATATCACATTTTAAATTATCACTTGCCCTCAAAGTTGCTTCCAACTCTTACTGTAAATTATGCAGTAATGGTCATCTTCTCAATTGGCTTCCTGGGAATCTGTATGAGAATTTCCCAAGGCAGTGTTTTTTGAAGTGTAGTCCCAGGATCAATTAGACATACAGCTTCTTGGATTTTACCCAGACCCTGTCAGAGACTCTGAGGGCGGAGCTCAGTGATATGTGTTTTAATAGATTCTCTGGGTGATCTTGGTATTCTCCTGAGTTTGAGAATCACTGTTTTGTGCTGTAGTTCTATAAACACTTCCAGACAGCTCCAGAATGGCTGTGCCTGTTTGGACTCTCACAGAATGTGAATTCCCATAAGCATTTAAGTCTGGTTATTATTCATCTTTCTATTGTTCATTTAGATGACTAAAAGAGATGCTTTGGCAGATTGACACCCACTTCCTTCTGTGGTCCAGCCCATTGCACATGCCTTTTACAAGCCTAAAACTTTTTCCTGTGAGGCTATCCTTTGTTACAGAAACCCGTTTTCTTTCACAGCAGATAAAAATTTTTTAAATGCCTGTTATGTGCACGGTTCTTTTGTATGTCATCTTCCACCCACACAAATACTTACTCCTGTTTTGTCTCAGAGGCAGGATAGTAGTTGTAATTTATGGATTCAGGTTACATAGGTTTGAATTCTAGTAAGTCCTGCTGATTAATTATGTAACCTTGAAGGTTACTAAATCTCTGTACCCCATTTTCCTCTTCTGTGAAAATGGGGGATACTAGGGTAGAAGTCAGGCTTAACTGAGGTTATAAAGTACTTAGGGTGGGCACTCCGTAGCAGGTTTTGCTGTCATCATGGTCTCCCTCATCATCATTATAGGTGATTGTAACGAGGCTCAGAGGTCCTGAGTAACTTGCCCAGTAGCTGTTCACGTCCTCCTGTGCTGCCTCTTCACTTTAGGACCTACATAACGTCTGTGTGTCCTCTGTTTGCTGCTGCTGCTCTTTTGCCTTTTTCAGTAACTCACATGATTTTTTCTGCCTTCATTTATACAATTCTTCTGATCAGAATATCCTCTCTTCCCCTGACCTGTCCACATCCCCACCATTCTTCAAGCACTGCTTCTTCCTCCATTGTATTTTATTTGCTCACTGACACCCCTCCCCTTAGAAACTCTGAGGCATGCTTCAGACTCTTCACAGAGTTCTCCGTGGGGGCCAGGGCCTAGTCTCAAACTCTGTTTACTCTCTGGGGTACAGTATTTTATTGTTTGGTCTAAAAGATAATTTGAATTGGAGCTGAGTGATTATATTAATACCTATGAAACCGAAAGCATCCTGAAATACATACTACAGCCACTCCAGTCTCCTGACATTCCTCAGTAGGCAGATAATGCAGTTAATGTCTAGGGCACCAGCTCATTCACCCTTGTGCCAGGATGACTGCTTAGCAAATCAGAGCTCCAGTTTTCTCTCTGGTCATGTTACAGGGAAATACAGAGTATGAGAACCAAATAGCTTTGTGGCTTGAAATAAATTAAAGAAAACTGGTCAAAATCTGTGCTGTTAATGATCAGGAGAATCACTTGAAGAGCTGGAAAATATGTATTCTAGGTCCTGCCCCACTGAACAGAATAGGGCTGGGAATTTCATACCTAGAAAGCTCCTCGGATATGTTGTGGAGTTTCATTATCGCTGATTCCTTTTACCCTTCAAACCCTTCAGTCTTTTTTATTAGTTTACACATTTAAATATGTAATATTCTATCATAATTTCTACCCTCACCTAATTTTTATCCCTTATCACAAACTTAGTTTTTTATTGTCTGTCAGAGTTCCCCTATTAAAGAAAATATTTTTTCAGGCAAAAAAGATACCTGTTATATGCTTTGTTCTCTTGATATTTTTATTTTCCCCTGTAATATACATTTTGGAGGTCTGTGTCAATATACAAAGTACATCTTTCATTTTGCTAAACTGCATTTTATTCCAATATATGATATAGCATAACTTAGTAGCCAATCTTAATACTCATTTGTGTCATTTCCAGTCTTTTGCATCATCATCATCAACAGTTTTGCATTGTCTCCTTTCAGATGTGAATATATCTCATGAAATAAACATGTTCTTTGGCTGTATTTTCTGATCCAGTAATTCCATTTACAATTTCAGTAGTTACTTGCAAACTGTCCTCTATAGTTTTGTACCAGCTCATACTTCAAAGGCGTATCTGTTTTAAAGCATTTTGCTTCTGTGTGGCATTTGTAGAATACATCAGTACTGGGTGGGCATGGCAGGTGTTGCTCATTTAATGGCTTTTCTGCCTTTATAGCCTCCCAGCCTAAGGAACGCCCCCGATCTGCAGTCCTCCTGGCTGAAGAAACCATGGCCCCCCCAGTGTTCACCAACAGACGTTCCCAGCAGTGTGTCTCACTCTCCAAAAGTGTCTCCATACAGAACATCACTGGGTAAGTGGAGGTGTAGCCAGTGCAGCTAATACCTGGGTGACAGAATCATAACAGTCACATCATTTGATGCAAAAAGATGTTTTTGAAGTAACAAATTCCTAAAATAGTGGGTAAGTGCACAGGTGGGTGTCAGAATTAGGAGAATGGGGTTTTGAATTGGATGCACACACAGAATGGCTGCCACTGTCAGGCTAGTTGCTATGGCCATGTGTGCCTTGTCAGCCCTATTTTTGAAGAGCCCGAATTCTAGTATATGTGCTGCTGAAGCAAGACAAAGAGCCTGAGTTCTAGAAAGATGACAGTTCAAAATAAGAACAGGAAAAAAGAATAATATGTGAATTTTTGTTTACAGATACATACATTTTCAGGAATCATATTTCTCTGTTGTACCTATTAACATAGTTGTCTTGTTCCTATTTAAATCTGTTTCCCAGCCTTGCCTCTTTAAGTCAGTTTCACAGAGGTGAAGTGTGGGCCTCTTACTACTTACTTTTAGGCTCGTTTTCACCGAGTTCCCCTTGTACTCCACTGTAAAAGTTGCCATGGGGTGGGGGATTTAGCTCAGTGATTCTGGTGCCTGCCTTCCAAGCACTAGGTCTCAGGTTCAGTCTCTGGTAATCACATACAACAATGCCAGGCTTGGTCACTCAGGCTTGTAATCCCAGCACTCCAGAGGCAGAGACAGGAGGACTGCTGAGTTTGAGGCTGAGTTCAGGACCAGCCTGAGCTAAAGCTAGACCCGGTCTCAAAAAACTAAAAAACTAAAAATAAAAAATAAAAGTTGCCATGGCTACAAGCTGTTTGGACATTGCTAAGTGGTTAACATGGGCTGATTACGTTGTTGACTGGCTTGGACGAGATGCCCTGCTACCCATGGGGTCCTGTAAGTCATGTCAAATGAAGGACTCCAAACATTACTGCAGAAACTCTTAACTAAAGGGTACCAAACCTCTTCCGGGTGATATTCACTAACTTCCACACTGGTTAAAGTTTCTTCTCACAAAAAATAGTTTCAGATATTTTTGTTTTGTATTTTTAGTACAAGTTTTCCTTTCAGAGTTAAATTACTAAAGTTCATCTGCACTGTGACTGAGTTTTATTTAAAAATCAACTTTTCAAATTTTTAAATGATGCTTTTACAACAAACACTTACTGTGCTTACTGTTCTAGCTTGTAAAATCCCAAGAATACAGTTTATTATAAGTGCATGGTCAGTAATTTAGGGATCAAGAGGGCAAAAATGTAATGTTTGGGTAATAAACAAAAATTTCTCATGTAGGGAGGGCAAGTGAATGGGAAAAAATGAGAATCAAGATACATCATGTATAGATAAAAATTCTCAATGATGAATGTGATCATAAATTATACCTAAAACATACCAATAAACTCAAAAACTGCGGAAAAATGGGAAAATTTTTCATGTAAAGTTCTCTTTGTTTTTAGTGCATTTTTAAAAAGCCTCAAAAGTTGAACAAGTTTGTGTTTGCAGTGATATTAAATGCTCCCAGAATTCATTAGTGTTCCACATAACCACATACCTGAAACAAAGTCTGTCTTCAGTCACAGTAGAACTTGCAGCTGCTGTTTTAGAGCTTTTTAGGCACTCTCTTAAGAACACAAACCAACCCATTTAGTAGAACCTATATTACAACAATAAAAATGTATTTTTGTTTCCAGAGTTGGCAATGAAGAGAGCATGTCAAACACCTGGAAATTCCTGTCTCACTCAACAGATTCTCTAAATAAAATCAGCAAGGTCAATGAGTCAACTGAATCACTTACTGATGAGGGTAAGAGGAAGTTATATAGCCCATACAGTATTACATGCCTCTGAAGAGGTTGTTGTGTTGTACAGTACTAGTGTTAATGAGCAATAGTGTCTGCATCTTTCTTCCTCTGAAGATTGTTTAAATTGTAAATCTTCAAATGCATTGTAACCAGTTAGTAATCACACTTAGCCAATTGTAAGCTGTCCTTTGAAAGATAGCATTGATTTTAACATGTCCATACTCTCTTAGTACAAATGCTTTTTCTGTCCCTAGACTTTTGTAAGTTTTCATTTCTAGCTATCTTGGCATAATTATATGGCTGATCTCTTCAGTCATGTAAATGTAGCAGGTCCTTTCAGATAGCAGGAATCATATCTTAATCACGTTTGGTTCGTGTCATGTTTGTACTTCTTAACCAGTCTTGAATATAGAATATGTCAATCCTAAATAGGACATTGATTCTTTTCCAGTACTAGCATATGCTCTCCAAGAATGTCCTTTCTCTCAATACAGAGTATGATTCTAATATATCACCCTGAGAAAAGTCTAGCCTGGCTTTTTAGAGGTCACAGAGCCAAGGTTCTCATTTGATTTTTTGATATTTTGAGGAGTAGGTACAGATATGAATGAAGGACAGCTAATGGGAGACTTTGAGATGGATTCCAAACAGCTGGAAGCAGAGTCCTGGAGTCGGGTCGTGGACAGCAAGTTTCTGAAGCAGCAAAAGAAAGATGTGGTCAAACGCCAAGAAGTAATTTATGGTGAGAGGATTTTGCTTTGGTTTGTATTGTCAAGCATTTTTAAGCTGGTGATTTGTTGGGCTATGAAAAATTAGTTTTTGAGTATGGGACATTTTGAAGGTTTTTGTAAAACTTTTGAAGTACAGGAACACTGTCTTATTTGTATTCTTCCTCTTTTGCCTATTCTCTTGAACATTTGACTTTATACATGAGTGTTTAGTGTACAGCAGTCCTAGAATAAGACCTCTTAGGAACATACAGTGTAGTTCCTTAGCTACAGTAGAAAATAGATGGAACATAATTCATTTAGAAGTAAGAATACATTCAAATATGAGCGGGGCTGAGTCTTTGGAAACCGTCATTTAAAACTGTTAGAATCCAATATATTATCATCAGAATAGTGTTAGGTTGTGTGAAAAATAAAACAAAAAGATGAGATTACTTAGGGAAAATATAGCCATTGATCCAGTTTTCAAGTTTAAATTGAGCTCCACACCTTATGACTGGGGTGAATGATCTTTCAAGGACCCTGTGTCTGTGTCTTCCTTCTAGAGTTGATGCAGACAGAGTTTCATCACCTCCGTACACTCAAGATCATGAGTGATGTGTACAGCCGGGGGATGATGACGGAGCTCCTCTTTGAACAGCAGATGGTGGAAAAGCTGTTCCCTTGTTTGGATGAGCTGATCAGCATTCATAGTCAGTTCTTTCAGAGGATCTTGGAACGGAAGAAGGACTCTCTGGTGGATAAAAGTGAGAAGAACTTCCTTGTCAAGAGGATAGGGGATGTGCTTGTAAATCAGGTAAGCAAAAGAATGATCTCAAGTTCTCACATGCTGTGGAGAAAGAGCTAAGCTCTGGGGCTCAGGAGCCCTATACTCACATCTGTCTAGGCTTGGGGAGGTGGTACTGCTTCTCTGACCTTTGATTTCGTTATGCTGTAAAAGGAGGACAGAATATATTTTTGAAAGTTAAAGGGAGAGTGTATATAAAATAGCTAACATAAGGCAAATACACAATAGAGGTATTCTCCGAATCTGTTCCATCATCAGAAGCAATATGGTTTAAGAAATCAATGAATACTTGTTAGGAAACTTCACCTTTTCCCTGTTGCTTAAATCAGAAGGATCTCATTTATTCAAAAACTTGCTGAAGCATAGAAAATTAAGCAGCTATCCATGAAATATTTCATAAAATTTATATTGTTTTCATTCCACACCAAAAAAATTACATCTAAAAATTGTTTTGATACATGTTTGTCATAGGCAGCTTTTATTATTTCAAAATGCTGTTCTTTAAATGTCAAAGTGAGCTGGGGATGTAGCTCAGTAGCATCCCACACACTGGCAAATGCAAGGTCCTAAGTTTGATCCTCAGTACCAAAAAAAAAAAAAAAACCACAAACACTATTAAAAGTATAACCTTCATAGTAACAGGAGTATAACACAGGTATATGACTCAGATCTTTTTCTCCAGCAGATCCCTGCTTCTGTTACAAGAGAGGCATAATTGTTGGAGCATTTATCAGAGAATTAGAAATTTGTTCTTTGTATTTTTGAGCCTTTACTCCTCCCTTTATCACCTTAGTGTATTCATTCACTCTTTGAGCATCTACTTGAATGACAAGTTGGACCACTGAGATGTATATGTATGGTCTGGACATTTGCCCCAGTGAACTTCTGTTCTGGAATTTTAAAAAGTCATGCTTTAAAATAAATGCAAATTCTGTGTAGTGAATTGCATTTCCAAAATGTATATTGAACAAGGTATTTGTAAAAGATGGGGACTAAAAGGAAGACTTATAAATGAAGGCCATTCCTTCCCCTAAATACCCCTTTACCAAGTACTTTCCATTTTTCTCCTTCTGTCCCGCCTCTCTGCCTTCAGGACCAGAGAGAGACCTCATCTAATCTTGGCTGTGTTATCATTTGTAGCTCCTTATATTTGTATACATTCCTAAGATCTCTGGTGCTAGTCTCATGGTATTTGTTACTCTATGTGCCATTGCTAGGAAACTTGCTTTTGCTTTAGCATTTGAGCAGATAACTTATAATCTCTTTACCTCAGCTTATCCATTGATAAATGAATAAAGGAAAAGCTACCCTGAACCTTCAAGTGTTTTGGTAAGGATAAATTTGTGTTGCCTCCAAAGATATTTTTTTTCACCTATGGAAATCAGTGCTTGGCATGCATCATATAGACTCCACCCATAAACTCATTGATTTACACCAACATGAGCATATCTTCAGATGGACCTTTGAGACTGCACATATTTGGGAGTGATTTAAGAGCCATGCAGAATTACTAGAACTGCCTGTCTGAAGAAAGATGGATAATCAGATGCTTAGATAATGAAACCTGTTTCTGGTATCTACAGTATCTGATTTATTAAAGTCAAATCTCTTTAAGACTCATGGTCACATGAGAAATTTCTACTGACCCTCCTTTTACTACTATGTAACAAGTGAGAGGAAAACATTATATATTGCTTATGTGGATGGTAAACAAGAATTTCTGTAAGTTTTTATTTCTAAAATGTATGTAAGAATTTTACTAAGATAAAATTCACATGCCATATAATCCACTCATTTAAAATGTGGAGTGAAATGGTTTTTAGTATATTTACAGTTAAGTACCACCACAGTTAGTTTTAGAACATTTTCATCGCCTTGAAAGGAAAACCTATACTTGCCTATGAATCCCAGTGTACTGATGGCAAGATTGCAGGTTCGAACCCCACCGTGGTAGCCTGAGACCCTGTCTCAAAATAAAAAATAAAAATTGGCCAGGGCATATAGCTTAGTACGAAAGCCCTGAGTTCAGTCCCCATTTCCCATCCCCAAAACCCAATATTCGTTAGTAATCATCCACATCCCCCACAAACAGCAAACTGCACTAATTCTAGGCGACCACTGGTACACTTCTTTTGTCCTTGTGAAACAATATGTGGTCCTTTTTGAATGTTTTGTATACTGGGCATAATACTTTGAAGGTTCATCACAAATTATAGCATGTAATTATACTTCATTCCTTTTGAAGGCCTAGTAAAAATCCATTGCATGGATGGCATCTTTTGTTTGTTAATAGTCACATTATTTCCATCGGGGTACTATTAAGAATAATGCTGCTCTGGGGGCCGGGGAGTTAGCTCAGTGGTTCCGGCGCCTGTCTTGCAAGCGCAAGGGCCCGGGTTCGATTCCCCGGTAACCACATAACAATACTGGAGACCCACACCCAGCAGCAAACAGTACCACATACCACAGTGCCGGGCGTGGTGGCTCACGCCTGTAATCCCAGCACTCGGGAGGCAGAGGCAGAGGCAGGAGGATTGTGATGTGAGTTGGAGGCTGAGCTCAGGGCCAGCCTGAACCACAAAGCGAGACCCTGTCTCAAAAAACCTAAAAAAAAAAAAAAAAGAATAATGCTGCTCTGAACATTGTTATATAAGATTTTTGGCCATTGTGTGTTCAGGGATTCACACCTAAGAGTGAAAGTGCTGGGTCTCATGAGAACTGTATATTTAGCTTTTTGATAACGCAGCAAACTATATACTAAAGCCACAGTATCAGTCTAATCTTTGGTAAAGTTTCTAAGGAAGTACTCTTGGCTTTTACAAATAGAGTAGAAACTTTCTACAAAAGAGTAACGGAAGTTTAACCCTACATTACAACATAACCGCTATTCTCTTTTCTCTGCAGTTTTTGGGTGAGAATGCAGAACGCTTAAAGAAGACATACGGCAAGTTTTGTGGACAACACAACCAGTCTGTAAACTACTTCAAAGACCTTTATACAAAGGATAAGCGTTTTCAGGCCTTTGTAAAGGTATTAATGAGAAACACGAAAGTCTCCATCATTATCAAGAGTAATACATCATTGTTGGTTTTAGCAGGCCATCTTCCTCATACGGCTCCTGATAGCTTGTTCATTCCCTTGCAGAAGAAGATGAGCAGTTCAGTGGTAAGGAGGCTCGGAATCCCAGAATGCATATTACTTGTAACCCAGCGGATCACCAAGTACCCAGTTTTATTCCAGCGAATATTGCAGTGTACCAAAGGTGAGTCTTCTTTCTAAACTTAGTCTTACTGGCCAGTGGCCTGTCCCTGTGTATCCAGTAGCACTGGATAGAAGCACCATAGAAGAGCTGTTTGTTAGACTTTGATAGCTCCTGTGTTTCATCATGAAAATCCTTTTAGTGAATGAACACTGGGAATGTTGTCACCAGACATTGCATGGGTGACAGCAAGAAAGAAAGGAAGCATTCATTGGTTCTACGCAGAGCTCAGTGCCCTAAACAACTTATTTTCCTTATCACTAGCCTGGCAGACAAGTCCCACCAGCTCTTCCATTAAGTCTAGAACTGCTGCTATTTCTCATTTAATCAACATTTACTGCTTCCCTCTTTTGGCTATTCCTGGTTTCAGCCAGTTAAGGATTATGAGGTAATTACTTTGAAGTTTAAGTAGAACAAAGACATTAATAACATGTTACTCCTCTACTACTATTCCTCCCTGAGAATGGTTCCTTTTATTTTGGAATAGAGCGTGCAGTTGCGTGTCATCCATACTGTTCTTTACCGTTCAGTTTATGACAGCCAGAAGAAGGACCTCTGGAGCAGTCAGCTACATCTGCAATAGCCAGATGTGGTGGGAAACATCTCTTATCCTAGCACTTGGGAAGTTGAGGCAGGATTGCTGTGAATTCAAGGGTAGCCTACACTGCAGAGTGAGTTCAAGGCCACGCTGAACTACACTGGGAGACCCTGTTTCATAGTTAATAAGTGAAATAAATCCAAAAAAAAAAAAAATAGAATAGAGGACCTATACACCCTCTGCTGCTTTAATTTCAGTCTGCTAACACAATGCAAAGGGAAAACAACAGTGCAGTGGGCTAGGAAGGCACAATCCCTTCCTCCTCCTCTGGTCCAAAAGGCGCCACTAATAACAGCACTGTCCTTCCTCTCAAGACAATGAAGTGGAGCAGGAAGACCTGGCTCAGTCCTTGAGCCTCGTAAAGGATGTCATTGGAGCTGTGGACAGCAAAGTGGCAAGTTACGAGAAGAAAGTACGTCTCAACGAGATTTATACAAAGACAGATAGCAAGTCGATTATGAGGATGAAGAGCGGTCAGATGTTTGCCAAGGAGGACTTGAAGCGGAAGAAGCTGGTGCGCGATGGCAGTGTATTTTTGAAGAGTGCAACAGGAAGGTTGAAAGGTAAAGCCGCACTTACTTTTGTCTAAGCTGTGCCTCAGGAGGTGAGGGAGAATCCGAGTGCTTCTGTTGGACCACCAGATTTCCTTCTAGAGAGTCGTATGCAAACATCACCTAGGATTGGTAGCTCTTTAGTTCTATCCAAAAGGACTAGTTTGCAAAATACTGGAAGGATAATAAGCTTTTTTAAGAACAAAGGCTAAGATTCATAATACTCAGAAGGCTAAGGCAGGAAGATCACTATGAGTTCGAGACCAGCCTGAACTGCATAGAGACCCTGCCTTAAAGAAAAAAGATTAATACCAATTGGCAGACTGTTAAGGAACGTCCTGAGACATGAGCAGCCACTATGAGATTATGCTTGTGGCAAAGCAATTGCAATTTCCACTAGGGAGATAATCTATAGTAGTTTACAGAAGTCTATGAAATTGAAACATATCACTTGTTCCCAGAAATGTTAGAGGGATTTATTTCTTCTGAGGTAGAGAAAATCGAGTTTAACTCACATCAGCTACCATATTACACTGTATCCTTTCTGTACAATGAGGTCATAAAAGATATTTCATTTTCCATTTAGTTTTAATCTTTACTTTTCAGTTGATCAGCCTGTAAATAAGGAAGTGGGGAGTCATTTTGTTTTTGTTGTGCTAGCAATCGGATCCAGGACCTTCAATGTGGTAGGCAAATGCTCTGACACTGAACTACACTCATGCTTACTGTATGGGCCCATGAGCTCTGGCTGCACTAGCAGCTTGAATGCACCGCCCCTTCTTACTGGCCTCTGACCTGAGGACCAGAAGTAGGCCCTGTCAGCCCCTCAGCCCCACTGGCATAAATTAAGGTAGAAGGAAGTATGCTTCTGTGCTCTCTGAAGTGTGGTTATGCAGATAACTGCTCTCGGTGTACGAAACTGTCCTTGAAATAGTCTCACCATGCTTAAAACAGAAGTCCCAGGCAGTCAGCTGAATTCTACCATGAATGATGTTGGGATCAAAATAAAGAGACTCACAAGCGATTGCTGGCCAGTGATGAGGGCTGGGGTAGAAGATGGATGAGGAGGGCCAGGGAGTTAGCTCAGTGGTTCCGGCGCCTGTCTTGCAAGTGCAAGGGCCCGGGTTCGATTCCCCGGTAACCACATAACAATACTGGGACCCACACCCAGCAGCAACCAGTACCACATACCACAGTGCCGGGCGTGGTGGCTCACGCCTGTTATCCCAGCACTCGGGAGGCAGAGGCAGGAGGATTGTGATGTGAGTTTGAGGCTGAGCTCAGGGCGAGCCTGAACCACAAAGCGAGACCCTGTCTCAAAAAACCTAAAAAAAAAAAAAAAAAGAAGATGGGTGAGGACAAGGCAACTCTAGCAGATCAGGAGAAAGCGATTCTGGTCCTGGGGAAGAATAATGTGGAAGCGTGGAGTGGGAAGGGCTAGGAACCCTGGAAGGCAGCCAGGCCTCAGATAATTGTCATGTGAGTGAAGTCAGTGTCAGGTAGCAGGCCTGTACAAATTCCCGGGCCAGACTATGCTAGAGCACGCTCCAGACTGCAGGGCTGACAGTACCCCAGGGGGTGTGGGTCCAGGCTACGTTTAGCAGGAAGGGGATGTACACTGGACAGGCCTTTGTAGAGTCCATCAGAAGTGAAAAGGTCTCAGAAGGCTCAAGTGATTCAGGAAAGGGTGGCCCAGCCTACACTGCAATAGAAGGCTCAGAAATGAAGCCAGGGTCATTTTGTAGACTATAGATGGATCTTACTTCCATCAGCCAGCTATTAAGTGATGGATCTCTTTCCACACTGCCCTTTTGAAGTTGTGTTTTAAATAGTTGGCAGTTCAGAAGTACCTGCCCTCTAAGGACCTGGATTTTCTAGAATGAATGCTGTGTGAAGCTGGTGCTTTATTACTTGCTTTCCATGGCAGTTTATTTATTCCCATAATTGAAATTGATAGATTCCAGCTGTTGTAACAGAGCTGTGGTCAAGCCAAAATGGTAAGTTTTCTGGTTTGAGACACCTCCAGTGAAGACAGGAGCTGACATTTAGTCATTTCATCCCCATATGAACGGGTGCCAAGAACAGCCGTTAGTGTGTTGAGTGCCCGTACAAGGATTGGGATATTTTTTCTCTGATCCACTGACACTGATCATATAAACCTCAGGATCCAGTGGAGTTGAAACGTGTTTTCAGGGTTTTTTGGCAGATACTGAATTACTTAAAAAGTTAAAAAATAAATGTCAAAACTAGTGATAGTGCTTAGAAAATTACTGTAGTGTAGGCTAAAAAGTTAGACTTCCATAAAAATCAGATACCCTTGCTTCCATTTCTTCATAGCTTTACAAGCAGTTCCATGGAAAAGGGATTCCAGCTGGAGCATAGGGAAAAACCAGGAGGAGCTGTGTGAA
>PVIR01029990.1:0-20612 GCA_004026965.1 Petromus typicus
GCTTGCAAGACAGGCGCCGGAACCACTGAGCTAACTCCCCGGCCCAGTATTATCCTCTTTGAAAAAAAATCCAAAATAATTCTTGTGGGTAGGAGAAGGTACAGATAAAATAAGTTTGGCTATAAAACTGAATAACTGTTAGCCATACACAGAGACACATACATGCAATCTTAGCCACTCAGAAGGCTGAGGTAGAATGAGCACAATTTTAAGACTACTTGAACAACCTAATAAAATTTTGTCTTAAAAAGCATTACTTACTTTGCACGTAGAGCACTGGGTTCAATATTCACTGTGAAAAAATTTTGTTGAAGTGTTACATAATCACAATATGGAATAATTTTTAGTAATAGAGAATTGAAAAAAAGATTTCTCTATTTCTATTATTTAGTAATTATAATTTAATTAGTATCTCTTTATGTGGTAAGTCTGCAGTGAAGTTGCAATAACCTAGCCTCTTTACTCGTTAGTAGTTTCCCTTAATTAGACAAAATTCTCCCTCACTAAAAGAAAGCAAACTTGAAGTGACTTTCTCTGAACTAGCAAGAACTCTATGCCTAATTAAAATCCAGATTTAGCAAACTTGCAGCACATAGCTGCCTGCTCAGTGGACTCACTGTACATGGGGCGATAGCAATACATGAGTTGGTGGAGGGGAACCCGGGGTACACAGCGGAGCAGCCTGCTTCCCCTTCTTCAGTTCTCTCCACTAAGGAAGGTGAAGTCCCAGAGAAGGGGTGGGGTCTGATGTTCCCCAGAGGCTTCAAGGAAAGGAAAGCTTTGCTGAGGGCTGAGCGCTTCCCTCCCCCAGGCAGAGCATTACCTCATCCTAGGCACTGGGTTATTAGAGACATGCTTATGGCACCTGGAAAAGAAGACAGGAAAAACAAGCACAATAAATAAAGGAGAGAAATGAAATCACAGGCCCAGAATCCATACAGCTGCTTCTGTTTCAAATAATCCAAAAGATAAGGATACAAATGATATGGAGACGTTTGGGTGCAGGGTGGGGTGGAGACTTTTTCTATTAAAAATTGATGCTTTTCAATGATTCACTGCAAAGTGTAACATTTTTAAAAATATGCATCCTTATCAAATCATAGATTATACTTTTAAAATATTTTTTTTTAGGTTTTTTTGAGACAGGGTCTCGCTTTGTGGTTCAGGCTGGCCCTGAGCTCAGCCTCAAACTCACATCACAGCAATCCTCCTGCCTCTGTCTCCCAAGTGCTGGGATTACAGGCGTGAGCCACCACGCCCGGCATTGTGGTATGTGGTACTGGTTGCTGCTGGGTGTGGGTCTCCACACCCAGTATTGTTATGTGGTTACCGGGGAATCGAACCCGGGCCCTTGCGCTTGCAAGACAGGCGCCGGAACCACTGAGCTAACTCCCCGGCCCCTAAAATATTTTCAAGTGTTTGTCAATATGAAAGGTTTTCTTTTCCATTTTGGCTTATTTTCTCTAACTTCTGAAACATATATGTAATTCTTAAAAATATATATATACTGATGGCTTTAATCCAATTTTGACTTTGAAAACTTTCTGCTTCATTTACTGTGGCCCGGGCACTATTTAAATGGTGGGTTAGGTCATGGTGATAGACAGACAGACAGACAAAGACAGTATTAGTATATTGCTTAGACTATTGCCAAATAGAAAAGACTGAGCAAAGGGTATCGTGGCAGCTTTAGCGATAAAAAAGTTAACTCTGATTAGAATATCCAGAGATGTTGGATTTGTACCTAATGGATAAGCAGGTTTGGTGCCAGCTAGAGAATTCAGGAAAGGAAGGGACATTCCATATTGGGAAATAATATGATCATAGAAATAGATACACACAATTACACTGTGGGATTTAAAAAGGGAAAGTATGGCTTTACAAGAAGGTTTTCTTATGAGGAGAAACAGCCAAGGAAGAGTTCAGCAACTGTGCAGTCACAAAGAAGATTTAGAATTTTGTTTTGCTGTCATAAGGGAAAAATGATATTTTGAATTAAATTACAGTGTGACTGAATTTGTATGCAGAAATACCCAAGGCCTGGAGGTCAGAGGCACAGGAGTTGGGAGGCTGGAGAGTTTAATGCTACAACAGGGCACATGAGAGAGGGGATGACTTCAGAGGGGCCTGAGCAGGTGGACAGAAATATCTAAACTGACAGGTCAAAAGGGATGGATAGAAAGCACTGAAAACTCAAGCTTTCATTTACTTCAGCAGTCTCTATTGACCACTAGAAACCATGCTTGGTAGCAGAATGTAATGAAAGTTTTAGTTTGTGTAACTGCACAGGTGGTGAACATAATAAGGGATTTAGGAGAAATGTGAGGTATGATGGGCAGATAATGTGATTCATTTAGATGTGTTGAGTTTAAAATAGCTCAGGAAAGTTCTTTAGAATGTGTCGAAGGTTCAGAGGAAAAGTCAGATAGCATTGGCATATCTGAATATCACCAGCAAAAAGGGTGGTGATGGACCCCAGGAAGTAGAAGACTTTATATAATTTGTATATTAAATGTTGAATGAAACTGATAGTGAACTGCTGAGTCACTGAACCAATCTATACTCAGTATAGATATGAGGAAAAAATCTTTTGTTGTGGAGAAAAAGAAAGACACATCCAAATGTTTTTTTCTTAGTTTCAGTAATGTTTGCCATTCTCAAGCCTAAACTTGTTCTCCATGCAGCTTAAGAACATGCAATATTTGCAAAATAAGACCTACAGCAGGCTGCCTTACACCTACATGTTACAACAAATATTTCCATGTTGCTATATCTTGTTTTCAATTCACTGACATCACTAACCACTAGAAGAACTGACACTCACAGTGAAGAGGCTCTCAGAGCTCAACTGCAGAAGTGTATCTGGATGATTTCAACACAGAATCTGTGCCATTGCTACTAGTGAGGGTGGCAACATTTTGTGCTCTTACTGACATTAAAAGAATCACATGGTCTTGATATCATGCAAATATTTCATGCAAATGTGGTTAAAAAGTCAACAGTTGTTAATATTAAAAGTCTCAAAATGACTGAGACATAAAATTCAGTTTAGGTAAAATAGTCACTTATTACCTAAAGATACAAAACTCTGCAATAGATTGGATAATCTCTGACGCTAAGCAAGAGGGAATGGCAATAAAGTTTTGAAGTCTAGAAACTTATAGTCATTTTCATGGCGTGTCTCGTGGATAGTAGTGAATAGATCTGACGTAAGCAGAAGTTATATATGTGTTATGCTTCAGGCACTACGACTATGAGTCAGTGTGATTCATTCTATTATCTGATATTGTTATCTCTTATTGAAGTTCGCACATCAAAGATATTGGAGCAGACAGCTAGCTCAGAACAATGTGGCTTCATTTGAAAACTTACTGAATCTCTTGTCTTTTGTCTTTTAAGGCAACTTCATACAATTGGAAGGGTGAAACCAAAAAAAAAACTTTTTTTTTCCCTTATAACTTAATGTACTGGAAAGATATAAATTAAATGTAAGAAATTTTAATGTACTTATCAGTTTAAAATGTTTTGAAAGAACAAATGATAAAAATCAGAGCTAGCACTTCTAGTAGATTTTATACACACACACAAACACACACACACATACACACATGTAATTTCTGGTTCCTCTTTCTCTGGAAATATCACTAAAAAGATAAAAATCAAAGCTAGCATTTCCAGTTAAAATGTAGAATTTATATATGTACATATACAATCTCTGGTTCCTCTTGAAATATCCTTTAAAAAGATAAAACAGTATATAAACTCTAGAGGGCAGAGGGGGTCATAAGGACAGACAACAGATATCAACAAACTCCAGAACAATTGAAGACAGATGTACACTTGGTAAATGATTCAAAAAAACAAGCAGTGCTGACATCTAAATTAATATATTGTGAAAAATAGGCCAGTTCTCACTTTGGAATCTCAGAAGGTCCCACAGGAAGGAACATCTAGCAGTTCTGAGCGTGAAGCTGAACATGAGGCTGTAAACTGAAGTTTGCCTTGTGGTTCTGTTTGGGAAGCAGGTGAATTTCTCTGTTCATAATGCTTTGGCAACTGTGTATCTTTCATCTTGCTAAGCTTGCAATATTTTCTATGAAGAAAGTGCAGCGGAAAGGCAGATAGTCTGGGATGAACAGAGCAGCAGGGAGGAGACAGGCTGACCCCAAGGCTGAAGTGGAAATCTAGTTGTGCAGACTAAAGGTCTGTTCTGTTCCGCTCAGTTCAGAGAACACAGGCTGACAAGTGCAGCCAGCAAGTTCCTCTCTGGAATAAACAGTACAAAAAAAAAAAAAAACCTCTCAGAAAAACAAAACCTACTGTTTGTGACTCATTAGCGTCTCTCCCTCCACCCAACCCTGAGTCTGTCCTAACCTTGTAGATCATCTGACAATGCACTTCCAAGTCATAAGCTCCATTTATGCCTTCGAGCTTCCAAACAATGCTTCTAGTGCTTCATTTTAAAGTACAGAGTAACAGCCAAAGAGGTCAGCATCTGAAAAGGCAAACAGACCCGAATGAAGCACTTGAAAATAATAGAGCCAGCACAGCCAAAAGAAGAAAATATCAAATATCTATAATTAGCAATCTCAGAATCTGGGGTAAAACAAGGAAATGTACCGAAAAACCAAACACAATCTGCTTGAAAAAGGCAGCTCAGCCAGTGCTGATAAAGAACTTCCAGAAATTACATACTTTAACAGAAAATTTACACTAGTGTATGGGAAAAAGTAATTGAGGAAATGCCAAAACATCTAAGAAAAAGACAGAGATAAGCCATAGGAAAAAGGAAGACTAAATAAATAAAGATTGAATCAGGTGGTCTAATGAATATGAATTCTAGAAGAAAATAATGGAAGGAAATTATCAAAGAAGTAATATAAGAAATTTCCTCCAAATTAAAAGACAGAATATTCTAGGCTGACAAAGCCTATAAAAATAAACATAAGGGGTCTAGAAGAATTAGTCACACTACAAAATTCAAAACATCTGAGAATCAATATTGTAATGTTGGTCACATCACTATGAAAATTCAAAATACCAAAAAGAAACACTATAAAAATTTCCAAAGAGGAAGAAAGGCCACACTTAAATTGGGGTTATACAACAGCATCACTAAGAACCACAAAACAACAGAGTGGTGATTTCAATATTTTAAGGACACATCTCTTTCCAATTCTCTTTTAATTATATCTTCTCTAAGATATGATACAGGTAGAGTGAGAAAAGGAATTTGCAAGCAGGCAATTGTCAAAGTATTTGATTCAGGGATCATTCCTAGGAAGAAACTAACAGATAGCGTCTACAGAAAGCTACACAATAACACAAGTAAAAAGAGAAGATGCCAATGTTAGGGAATAGAAAATCCAGCAAAGGAGAGAGCCAGATGAATGAATAAATAAGACAAAACTAGAAGTCCTGTGACATATAGAGCTACAGTCAGCCTGCAGCAGTCATCTAGACAGCCTAGCTAGCTGTATAGATAGAAAAAAAGACCAAAGAATGGATGTCCTGCTATTTTTACTGAAGAATTTTGAGAAATACAATAATAACTGAACAAATGAAATAAAAGGCAGTTAATTAGTGCACATTGTGATACATAGTGAATACCTTTATTAGAGTTAATTAGAGCATATGTATGACATAGTTTTATTAATTTTATGCTCCTCATATTTGGTCCCCTTCCCATTTACAAAAGCTCTATTTCCCTATGTCATATTACTTGTCTTTTATTTTCCTTTTTTTGCTGTTGTTGTTTTAAATTTGGGTTTCTCAGATAAGAGAAACTGTGTGATATTTATGTTTGTCACTTTGGCTTATTTTGCTTACCACTGTGGGTTCATAGACTATCCATTTTCCTCCAGATGACTCCAACTTATCCTTCTATGTAGCAGAGTAGTACTAAAACCAATATGCAAGAAGACATATATTTTTGTATAGTGTATATTTCAGATGTACATTTACATTGCCATAATGATGAAAAATCTGTAATTACTTTCAAATGGAAATTATAAATAAGTATATTATCAGCATTATAAGAATGGATCTATATGCAAAATAGGTGGGTGGTAATGGGAATACAATAAAGAAAAGGGGGTTATTTCTATAGCAGAGTATCAATTGTTTTAAAAACAATCAAATATTTAAGGAGAAATTAATATTTAGGAATCTGAAGGTTAGTGACAGAGAGACTTTAAGAAATTGAATACAATCACTTCTGGGATGGAGATGAAAGGAGAAAAGGCTTCTGACATCTAGGAGGTCCTGCACCAACCAGACCTTAGTCTTACCCTGAAGTTGTCTCATACTTAATGGCCAAGTCAGCACTCTCAAATTTTCACAGAATGTCATTGTGCTCAGTTACTTTAGAAGAAAATGCCTGAGGAAAATCGGCATAATAGGAGAAAGCATTTATTTTGGCTTATGGCTTCGGAGGGTCAGTCTCTGGCGGTTCAGGCCCATCCCCTTGGCCTGTGAGAAGAAGAACCCAAAAGTGGAGAGTGGGAAGTGGAGCAAAGGTGCCCTACTCTGTGGCATCTGAGAAGCAAAGATGGAGAGAAAGGGGCCAGGTCTCAACGTGTCCTTTAAGGGCACACTCCTGATCACCTAAATCCTCTGTATAGGCACACCTAAAGTTTCCACTACCTTCCAGTAAAGCCGTCAGCTGGGGACCAGGCCTTCAACAGAAGAATTTCAGGGAACATTTCAGATTAGGACCTTAACAACTATCATATAATGTATCAAGACAAAATGAAGACGATTTTGTTATTACAGCTAAACACTAGTAAGATGTAATCTTCATACAAGCCCCAAAAACCATATATTCCCTTCTTCCAACTTCCACGAGAACTTCTGTGGCTGATTTTTCTACTGACACAATTTATGGAGGTTTGGGGGACAGCTTAAGGATCTCCAGTGCTAGTGGAACATGCAGATAGCACTGGAAAAATAAAAAAGATGCTTTTGAGGTAACTGATCATAAGTTATGCCCACTTTCATGACACTTTGAATTCAGAGCAAATCGCCCAACTAACGCCCAGATCTCTTTACTCTCAAGGCTCTCCATGGTATGAGTTCTCTCTCATCAAAATTAAAACTGAGTCCTACATTTACAACTACAGGTGATTCTTGGTGGTCTTTTTAATTAGTATCTATTTGCAAGCATATTAACTGCATTTGTCCTGCAGATAGATACAGATATAGATATAGATATAGACACAGATACAGAAATAGATACACATAAAATCTGCTGGTGGCCTTTGACTGGAAAACATTGACAGATGCTTAGATATTTGTGATGAGTGGAGGGCTAAGGAGAGACCCATTGCTTTTCTTCAAAGTTGTTATCATGCTTCACGATTTTTTAAAAACCATGCCAATATATTACTTCAGTATAAATTAAGCTCGCATATTAAAAAAGAGCCAACCCCCAGTGTGCTTACTGTGGATCCTTTGGCAATGATATCAAAGTTGGCATAACATATCACATCCAGTGTGTTATGTCAGAACAGTTAACGCAGATTCCATTTACTTTAGAAAGAATAAATTATCATGTGAAATGCTTAGAATTCAGTGGCAAGTGTTCAAGAGTGAACTAAAATTTGAAACATTCAAATGGACTGGACAAGACCTAGTAGAGGTGGAATAATTACCACCGGGTAATGGCCAAGTGTCAAATACTTTATTTGGCATTCAGAGCTCTAGACACAGCTGAAGATAACTACTGTGTGATGATTAAGATGATGATGAAATGTAATAAATAATTTTCTTATGATTTTTAAAACATATAATTCTCCCACCTAAGAAAAAACTTTAATGAAATTTCTTAATGTCATCAAACATTCATTCAAAGTTCAAAATGTCAACTCTTTACAAAAGTTATAATTTTAACACAATTGTTAAAAATTAAGATCCACACAAGCAACGAACTCTATGTCAGTCATGTTAAAGTGAATTAAAACAGCTGAAATCTCTCTTATATGCCAAGAAAAATGGTAATGAAGGAGTATAATTATGGATTTAAAACTTACCTTTCATTATTGCATATTGATGAGGCATAAAAGTAAAGGAATTCATTCGATCAAAGTCACCAGATTCGACATATTGCCAGAGATAGTTTCATTGTCTATTGTTTAACTAAATACCTCTATCTTTACTATTAAACTGCACTTGTTACTTATTCTTATATATTTGTTATACCTGTAAGCTTAGTATCAAGTGTTCTTTTTTGGCAAGCTTCACAATGTAAAGAAATTGACTTATGCAAGGTGCAGGAACTATAATACAAATGACAAGTAATTAAGGGTATTCAATTCTGTGGCAAGCACAAGCTTCTTTTAACATCATCGATGGCCTCTGAAGTTAATTATAGTGTTTTGGTTACAACTTTGCAACACTTCTCTGTTGAGTCATTGTTGTGTTTGCAAAGATGATGACTCTTTATGCAGTCATAGATCTCTGACATGAAGCCAGTGAAACACATTTTCATGTGAATGAAAACTAGACAGTTTTCTTCTCTGCCAAAATTTTCTGAGACAGATTTTCAAAAGCAGGAGCACCACATGTGTTGCTCCAGTGTGCTTATGAGTTCAGTATTTATAATGTGTTATAAACCCTTTTTGACTGTGTGATTTCTGCTGGGAACGATTACAGCCTGGAAGAATAGATCTCGTGAAGAGAAAGAAGAAACACATCGATAAAGAAAAGTGTATTTTTAATAAGGAGAAAAAGAAAGGGCTTATTGTGTTTTGACATTTACCTGTTGTTCAACTTCACGACCAGGATCCCTCCTTTTCCTCTGAATCTACTATATTCTTGGTCTTACTTCTTCCTACACTCTACGGCATCTTTTAGAAATCTTACTAACAGAAAATCAAGCAAAAATTCATCCTTTGGGAAAAAAAATTTACAACAAAGTTCTTTGCATAAGCTACACCCTCAACATCAAGGAAATTCTTTCTTGAAGTAGAGAAATGCGAACAGATGCCCGTTTTTCTGAAGCAATTCCTCTGACTAAATGTAAGATTTCTGATTTTGTTTGTTTGATTGGTTAGTTGGTACTGGGTATAGAACTCAGTACCTTGCACTTTCCTGGTAGACACTAGGCTACTGAGATAAATCTCCAGCCTCCAACTAAATTTGAATTAGCTAAGATCATCTAATGCTCCGTAGTGTTCACCATGACTAGGAGGATGACTTTGTACACACGGAACCTCCTTTTATTTCTTTCTTTTTTTTATTTACTGAAATCTTTATTGGTACATTGCATATACACATCCTGATTGCACTCCGTAATGGGGATTTGTACCAGTATAAGACACAACTTAATTCTCATTTTTTCCATAGCCCTACCCACCCTACCAAGCCCCCCTATAAATTCATTCATTCATTTCCATTATAGATGGAAAGTATTAAGTTTTTTGAGCTGTCCTTTTAGACTTTATTATTTAATACAATTGATCCTATATTACAAATAACATCTTTCATTATGTATATCCACTGTAGATATTAACCATATCCAGTATCAGAAAAGAATACATTGTCAGTCATTCTCTCATTCTCCGTCCATCCATTGTTCCATTCACCAGGTTCAAGGCCATTTTAGGACCTCGGTGAGTGGGAAGCCTAGCTGTACATGGGCCTAGGCAAGCAAATATTTTATAGCTTTATCACTGGCGTCTCATTTCTGGCCTCACCCTTTCAACACATTTTCCCTGTTGGTTTTATTCTCCCTTGCTGTCTTATATCACTTCCCAAAAATCACCTGGATGAACCACTTAGTACTACAGCCTTGGCCGGAGCATGGGTTTCCTCACCAGCGTTATTTGAATATTTTAAGAATGAGTTGAGTTGGCAATGGTTAAATCTGCTTCCCTTTCCAACCCCTGTCCAGGTACCACTCAGCCTGTCAGGTCTGCAGTGAAATTATTGGGAAATTCTTTTCCCTGTTATTTTGAGCACCGTCAGAAATACCAGGATTACTTACTGGTTCATTTCTCCTTACAAAATTAGTTATAGAATTCCAAGGAAACTACATTCAATTGAAATTTCTGTTTAACTCCTCATGATAAAAGTAAGAATAAGAATGAATTAATTTTATTCCCAGAATAAACTCAGTCTTTGCTAGGACACGGAAGATTTAAAATTGTGCCCCCTATTACAGATGCGTCTGCAGTCCCTTGTAGACCCAGATACCAATTCCAGTGTAATCCCAAGTTCCCACATTGAATTAAATCTGATTTGGGTTACTTGGGTCACGTACTGAGGCGGTGTCCTCCCTGTGTCACTTCTCAGTAAGTAGAGGGTGTGCTGTAGTTTTCTCTAGAATATACATTTATTTTTGGAGCTCATTAAACAGGCAAAGTGATTTAAATAGGTCTAGTCAGTAGACAGGAGTTGAAGGTGAGAAGTGCTCTGTGCTATTATCTAACAACATGGCGTGGGGGTCATTCGCAGTTATTATCTGCTGCCCACTGAGCCATGTGAAATTGCTTCTATAACCAGTTCTACACTTTGGATGGAAATCTTTTCATTAAGTTTTGTATTGTCATTTCTAGAGGATATTAAGTTGTTTTCAAAGCAAAACTTCTAACAGTGAATTTATAAAAGCTATTTTATCCAGATTGGGGTGGGAGTGAGGAGATTCAGATTTAAGTAATAGGGTCTTATTTATCTTCCTCATTTCTCTGCTCATTGTTTCTTGTGCTGCATATCGACCAAATAATACAATGGTTATAATCACTTCTTCATCTTAATTGGTTAGCATTTTTTCTAGTCTAAAATCATCCTGTGAAATAATCTTGATTCTTAGGGTTTAACAATTTCATTGCCTTGCAAGAATAATGTGTTATGAATAAATTAGAGTATAAGGGACTGAATAATAGATTAATGTCTCCCTGTGGGAAATGGCTCCCTTGTATCTAGAAGTTTTTTCCTCAGGACCTCACTGATGTCCTACGAGGCACTGTTCAGATATTTACAAATTATCAGTACCAAAGAATGTCTTTTTCAAGGATACAGAAAAATAATGCTTTCATCCATAGAAAGAACATACTCTTCTGCTTAAGTTCTTGTAAATAATTATGATTTCATTCATAAAGGTCTAAAAGTTTTAACAATAAACAGTAAAAAAGAGCAATTCCTAAAGAATTGATAATTAGTAATCCAATAATCAGAGGAGAGCTGTAAGATTTTAAAATAAGCATTTTTAAAATTATTTATTAAATAATTTATTTCAAGAGAAGTCATTTATATAGAAAAAGGCTAATATTAGCATCAGTAGTCATTGTCCTTGCTTTTGGGTGCAGGAGGATATTCCGAGATCAGATAAGAATTTTTAACATGTTTAAACTACACTCAGTAGGAAAGTCCAGATTAGAGTAATTACGGTACTTCACTTGCTCTCATTTCAGCAACGAGTTCTGAATTTAATACATAGAAAACATTCTCAGGGCCTCCAAGAGTAGAGCCTTTCAAACATTCACAGCAAAAGAATTGCCGGAAATTAAAGCTCAAACACACACAAAATATCTTTAGTAGATAGATAGATAGATAGATAGATAGATAGATAGGGATAGATAGAAAGATATAGATATTATGCACACACACTCACATATATGCGTGTGTATGTGCTTCTCTATACACATATATACATGTGCATATATACATATATATGTCTTGTTTTGTTTTTATCTTTTAATTTTTTTGTTTTATTTTTTGTTTATTCCTTTTTTTATGGTACCAAGGAACAAACTCAAGACCTTGCACTTTCTAGGCAGGTACACAGAATCATCCTAGTTCCTCTTTAGTATATTTTCAGGATGAAGAGGAAATCTTGCAGAAGCTCTTCACACAGAACTATTTTGAGGAATTTTTTTAAAAATGGCATTGGGATCCTTAATCTTAAGAAAAGGCATAGTAGTAAGTGTGCGTGACCTTGAAGACAGATACTTTAAGCCATTGCTTAATCCAGCAGCTGTGGCAAAGCCCTTAGTGTGATACACAAACAAAAATCAACCTACAGTTAGGTAAGTGAATTAATTCCATGCAGGGTCACTGCTTCAGTACCACAGTGTTGACAGCCAGCCTGCCAGCTAGCTGCAAGATTTAAGTCAATAATACATCACCTGTGGGGGACCACTTCAGGGGCTATTGTCAGTAGGCCATAAATAGTATAAAAAGAAAGACAAGAGATCAACGACAGTCTACTCTAGAGAAAACGAACATTTATCACCAAGTGTCTGCTAGTTAAAAATGAAGACAGCTGGCCTGTACATCAACATGTTTACAGAGAACAGGAGCCTTAAATAAGACGATTGTCTATGATTTACCAAAAATGTATTATGTGCTAAACATTATCTTAATTCTGTGGATCATTTAAAAGAATTAGTTCCTGTCCCTGTGGATCTTAGAAATCTAGTTGGAGTGAATAAAATTGCATTTGATAAAGAGCAAAGGAAATGAAATATTTGCATTCAAAAGACCAAATTAGATATGTGTGAAATAGGGATTTTTAAAAATGTATGAAATAGATTAGACAAGGAAGGAAAGGAAAGAAACCCAGCAAATAGCAACCAGCAGGCAAGTAAAGTGGTAAATATCAAGTAGAAATAACTTGAGACAATGTCAAATGGAATTTTAAAGGTGTTTCAGACACCTTGTCCCAACTTGTGGAAAACACAGACGCATCGGTAGTGTAGCTGTCAAGAGAACTGCACAGTGACACCTTTGACTGGGCTCAGCCACAGCACAGTGGCTGCGGGTCCTCCTGGGCTGTACACCAAGCACGGCTTTTTTCTGTGGACATAAGGACTGTGACCTGGGCCATGCCCTTCAGCTTATGTACCAATTCACAACAACAATCTTTGGCTCAGTCCTTGCATTTCTCAAGGCTGGTGGGCATAATTTAATTGGGTTAACTCAGCTTTATGGATATGAGTTTAAACACAAATTAAACATTTATTTTTCTGAGTCACAGTGTATAAGGTTCTGAAAAGAAGAGTAGTTTCTACTCACATCTGATCCCTCTAGAGGGGAATAAGGGACTTCTATTCCCCTGTATTTTAATTACTAATACAACTTTTCCTCCTATGTTTACTCTTAAATGATTTAGGGGGACATGAAAAAAAACAAGGAAAGTGTATGTTAGCGGGTAATTAATTTGACCTATTTTAATGAATCTTGAGATTCAAAGCATTTGAATCTCTTATAAGCCTTCAGAAAAGTATTGTTTTTACACTGTGCTGATTGCATCAGCTATATAAGGTATAGCTTCCTTTGAGGTTTTGAAAGATACATCCTTTGGAAAATCTTAGCATAAAGATAAAATGCAGGTTATAGTACTTTATAAGCTCGGGCTCAAGGGATTTGTCAAAGTTTCTTATTTCAATATTTCAGAAGAAAACAACATCAACTACTTCAAACAGCTTCACACCACAACAGAAATATAGTTAATATCAGTGACATTTAAATATGCATGTATATTGATGTATTTCCTAGTATATGGCCCATGTTATGGGAACAATTAGTGTGTAAATACCATATCATTTCTCTGGTATAAGAAACTAACACTGTAAATGAGTTCTAAAATGTATGACATGTATTGTGAAAGAGGAAGAAAATGTTCAAAGAGAAAAGGAAGGATAAGGGTTAGTAAAGAAAGGATAGAAAAATTTGATGCTTAAAAAAAAGGAAGCAAGGCTTATGTATATAGGGGGCAGGGAATTTTAGGGTTGGCAGGGAATGGAAAAAAATGAGAATGAAGATGTGTCATGTACTGGTACAAACCCTCAATGTTGAATGAGATCTTAATGTATATATAAAATGTATAAATAATAAAATCAATTTTTAAAAAAGATCATTATAATATTTCAGACAAGAAGAAAACATTACAACTCATAATAGATAAATTTTGGAAATAGCGTATATGTTCACTAACAGATAAATGGATATATATATATATATAATAAAAGAATAATCTTCAGTCTTCAGGCACCTTGAGACCATAATGTTGAGAGAAATAAATAAAATATGAAAAGTCCAAAATATAAAATTAATAAATAAAATAAGAAATAATAAAATTGTAAAATAGAAAATATTCAAAAGGAAATAAGAGATAGAAATAAGTAATGAGGAGAAAGAAAAAATTATGACATTAAAAAAGGGCAAACAAAGCTTATATATGTAGGAGGTGAGGGCTGTGGGTAAGGTGGGTAAGGGAATGGAAAAAGTGAGAATCATGTCATATACTGGCATAAATTCTCAAAGTTGAATGTGATCATTATGTATATATAAAATGTACCTATTCACAATAAAATTTTTAAAAAGATAATAATGGGAAAAAGGGAGATGGCTCTTTTTTAAAAAATTAAAATCTTTATTGGTACGTTACATATACACATCATGATTGCACTCAACAATGAGAATTTGTACCAGTATATGACACAACTTAATTCTCATTTTTCCCCATAACCCTACCCACCCTACCATCCCCAACCCCTATATACATAAACTTTGTTTCCTTTCTCTTTTTTTGTTATAATCTCATTATTTTCCCCCTTCAACCCATTTTACTTTGAGTATTTTCTGTTTCACAATATATAACATACATTCTAGAACTCATTTACATCTTTATTTTCTCATATTAGAGAAAAGATACAATATTTACACATCTGTGACCTCTTTATTTATCTTATGAGGATGTCCTCAAGGTATGTCCATTTAAATATAAATGATTCAAACTCATCATTTTTTATGGCACAGTAATACTCCATTCTATAGAAGAACCACAGCTTTCTTATCTAGTCTCCAGTTGATGGACATTTGGGTTGTTTCCAAGATGTAGCAATAATAAACTGAGCTGCTATAAACATGGGTGCACATATGTTACTGTGATATCAATCTTTTAATATTTGTGTGTATATACCTACCAGAGTGATGGCTGGATTAAATGGGACCTCCAATCCTACCTTTTCGAGGAATCTCCAAACTGATTTCCACAGGGGTGGGTTGTATGAGACTCCTTCTTCTCCACAGCCTCGCCTACATTTGTTGCTGGCTAATTCTGAGATAGCAGCCATTCTTTGTGGAGTGAGATGAAATCTTAATGTTGTTTTCATTTGCATCTCTCCAATGACTAGTGATGTTGAACATTTCTTCATATGCTTCTTAGCTGCTTTTATTTCTTCCTCTGAGAAGTATCTGTTCATTTCAGGTGCCCATTTTTGAATGGGGTCTTTAAATTTGGGTGGGCTGATTTTTTTAAGCCCTTTATATATTATAGATAGTAACCCTTTGTCTGAGAAATGGCTGGTAAAGATTCTTCCCCATATTGTTGGTTGCCTTTTCGCTTTGCTGGTGGTTCATTTTGCTGTGCAGAAACCTCTCACTAGGATGAGATCTGATTTATAGATTTCTTCTACCAGTTCTCATGCTACGAAGGATTTGTTCATGATATCTTTCCCTAAACCAATGTCTTCAAGAGTTTTACCTAACCTGTTTTGTTGCAGATTTAGCAAGTCTGTTTTACTATTTAGGTCCCTAATCTACTTTGATTTTATTATAGAACATGGTGAAAGAGCTAGGTCTAGCTTTACCCTTTGGCAAGTTAAAGTCCAGTTTTTCCAGCACCATTTGTTAAACAGGCTATCCTTCCTCCACTGAGAGGATTTGGCTTTTTTGTCAAAAATGAGATAGCTTAGTGTGTCTGGAGTTGTTTCTGGATCTTCTAATCTACTCCACTGGTTCTTGGGTCTGTTGCTTTGCCAGTACCATGTAGTTTTTACCACAGTGGCTTTGTAGTATAGTTTCAAGTTGGGGATCGTAATACTCCCCATCATGTCCTTATTGCTTAGAATTGGTTTTGCTATTCTAGGTCTTTTGTGCTTCCAGATGAATTTCTGAATTATTTTCTCTAGATCTATGAAATATGCCATTGGGAGTTCAATTGGGATTGTGTTGAATCTGTATAATAGTTGGGGGAGTATAGCCATTTTGACGATGTTGATTCTACCAACCCAGACAAGGGATATCTTTCCATTTTCTGGTATCTTCTGCTATCTCCTTTTTCAGAGCGCTGAAATTTTCAGAGGTCTTTCACCTTTTTTAGACTGATTCCTAGATATTTCATTTTTTTGGATGCTACTGTGAAGGGGATTGATTTCCCAATTTCTTGCTCAGTGATCTGTTGTTTGTGTATATGAAGGCTGATGATTTTTGAGCATTGACCTTGTATTCAGCTATACTAATAAATTTGGCAATTAGGTCTAGCAGTCTCTTGGTTGAGTTTTTAGGATTCTCTAGATACAGTATCATGTCATCAGCCAATAATGACAGTTTAACTTCTTCATTTCCTATCTTTATTTTACTTCTTTGTCTTGCCTAATTGCTGTGGCCAATGTTTCCAGCACAATATTGAACAGCAGTGGTGAAAGTGGACATCCTTGTCTTGTACTTGATCTTAGTGGGAAAGGTTTCAGTTTTTGACCATTTAGGGTGATGTTAGCTGTTGGTTTCTCATAAATAGCTTTTATTAGTTTGAGATGCAGACCATCTATTCCAATTTTCTTCAGAGTTTTGATCATAAATCAGTGTTGGATTTTGTCAAATGCTTTTTCTGAATCTATTGAGATAACCATATAGTTTTTGTCCTTGAGTCTGTTAATGTAGTGTATTACATTTATTGATTTACATATGTTGAAACATCCCTGCATCCCTGGGATGAATCCAACTTGGTCAGGGTGTATGATCTTCTTGATGACGCTGTAAATTCTGTTTGCTAGTATCTTATTGAGGATTTTGTACCAATGTTCATTAGGGAGATTGGCCTGTAATTCTCTTTCTTGGTTGAGTCTTTCTCTGCTTTTGGAATCAAGGTAATGTTTGCTTCCAGGAATGAATTTGGGAGTGCTGCTTCCCTTTGATTTCACTGAAAAGTTTGAGGAGTAGTGGTATTAACTCTTCTCTAAAAGTTTTGTAGAATTCAGCAGTGAAACCATCAGGCCCAGGGGATTTTTTGTTGTTGTTGATTTTTTTTATTACATTTTCAATTTCACTGATTGATATTGGGATGTTTAACATTTTTATATCCTCTTCATTAAACTTTGAAAGTTCGTATGTATCTAGGAATTTATCCTTTCTTCTACATTTTCCATTTTATTGGAATACAAATGAGATGTCTTATTTGCCAAAGGGAAAATGACCAGAAGATAGATGGAGTGGAGATGGAGTGTAGGAAAAGACAGGAAAAAATAAGTATATATACACACTCACACACACACACTCACTCACACACACACACACACACACACACATATATGTGTGTGTGTGTGTGTATATACTTATTTTATATACTTACATACTGTATATATACTTATATTATATACTTATATAAATACTTATACTGTATATTTTATATACTTATATACTGTATGTATACTTATTATACATACATATACACCAACTTTCCACTAGAAATATAATCAGTATGCACTGCACACATATTAATAAAAATAAAAAATAATGCTTAAAACAAAGTAAATCACTCTACTTTCAGTTACTGAGAATACGCTCCATTGTTGTTGATTTTAGAATCTGTTTTTCACCATATACCTAACAATTATGGTTTTAAACTGATAAGAGTCACACAGAACTACTTAAATGACTACAAAACTGGAGATATTTTTGGTTTCATTTTCCCATAATGAATTAGCTCTTTTGACTGGAAGGATCCATTTTTACAATGGGAGATCCTTGAAGAGAATTTTGAGTTCTTAGAACTCCAAAAGCCTCATTATATGATATGCCATCCACATGTGCTTTGGAAAGAAGGACATGCTTCATTGCAGTTCATTTCCTCAGGGCATCTTTGAAATAGATGCAAGTTTGGATACTTCCTCTTACCATAGCCACCTCTCACTGTCATTTATTAATGTGTTATCCTGTAATAATTAGGCATTTAAATGTCAAGATGAAATAAATTTAAATTTAGTAAGAATCAGACTTCTTGAAGCTGGAAGTAAACTTTCAGGTCTCTCTAACCAACTGCCTTTTTTTATGAATGAAGTTATAGAGAGAGGAAGTAGCTGCCTTGTCTGTCTCACCACAGAACTCAGTCCATAAATAACCATTTTGCCTTCTGCCTCTATTACCTGACCTCGGTTAACAGGAAAGCCAATACTTTAAGTCAAAACATAAGCGATGTAAATTCACAGATTACTTGAATTTAAACTGCTACATTACAATCCAAGTATTGTTTTTTTCAACAGTTTATCAGTGATCTGTAGTCATAGTTAGGACAGAGTAAACATTATATGGTATATACACACATATAATTTATTTCAAATGTTTTAACCTATTCTCTTTTCCAAACCATTCAAATATTTAAGCTTAAGCTTTCAAGCAATAAGATCAACACAAATAAATTGGAAAGATATTATCACACTGAGAAAAGGAAAAAAAAATTACTCCAATACTATTAACAGTTTTTGTTTTGTTTTGTTTCACTGCACTGGTGATCATACCCCAAGCAATCTGTGATGGGTACATTTTTTAGCCTGTTTAGTTTTTATTCTGAGGCAGAGTCTTCCTAAGTTGCCCTGTTTGCATTTCCATTTGTGAGCCTTCTGCTTCAGTCTCCCTCAGTGCTGGGATCACAGGCCTGTGTCACAGCGCCTTGCCAGCCAAGATCATTTTTATACATTGGACTTAACTTGCCTGGTTATCAAGGCTATGCCAAGATGAAGGCTTCTTATTCCCATTTTTAGGTAATACTGAATTCTAAATGACTTAAGCATCTATATTTCCATAAATGATCCTAATATAATAATTAAGGATTCTAAAACAGGCTTTGAAAAAAGTATCCTAATTTTTCTCCATGGTTTTTATGTCAAATCCAGTTAAAATATTTGAATATTAAATTATATCCCTGGAAAAGAATACTCTTTAAGACAATAAAGTATTAATTTAAATATGCTTATTACTCATAATCTCAATTAAAGAAGAAATGGAAGTTTAGGTAAATTTTTAAAAGAGTATTAAAATTTACCCCTTTATAGTTTTATAAGATCAAATATTATATCAACTACAGTTTGGACCAGCATAGCGCTCATTCCATTCCATGTTGCCATACAGACAGTGGGATGAGGCATATCTTTACCTGTTTATATTTCCTGGGACATGCAAAGGTTGATTCCCCTTCCTGTATACTCTTCCAGCGAGGACTTCATTCCGAAGACCCAGGGAAAGTGAAGAGATGGAAGACAGGCCCAGGCCTGGCTCGCATGGCTTCCCTCCATCTGGGCCCAGGACAGCAGAGTTTCCTCTTCAGTCTGGTTCTGCAGTGGAGGGCAGGGCATGGGCACCACCAAACTATACAAGGACTCTTACCTGAAAATCTGTCAACAAGGCATGCTAGGGTTAATACTTAGTGTTCCGATTAAAATATAAAGGCCAAATTTAAAAAAAATAATATGCTTATTAATCTTTCTTTGACTTTTTGGTGTTACACTTTTTTCCCTGTTGAAACATTTTTTCTTTATTAATTTTCCATATCCTCCAAGAAGCAAACACATGTACCAGATGAAATATGTTACACATTTATTAGGGTAACTGTCAGTTTTAGGAAAGCGAGGTTTCCTAAAAGGAAACTAAGGTTGCCAAGAGAGGTTTGCTTTAACATTGGGAGAAAAACAGAAAGGAAAGAAGAAAAGAAAGAAGTTAATTGGGTAGAAGCATTACGGATGTGCTTTCAGTTTTAAGGACATTTCAACATAGCCATATGAGTGGTTTTGAACCTACAATATTGAATCTGCCTTCATCTCATTCCCACCCCCTGAAATGTGCATGGGCCAAGGAGAAGCATGGTCCTGGCCACCGCTGAAGCCGTGGGCTTCAGAACTAACAAAGTTCTGACTATTCTCACCAATTAGGGTCTAGGAGGCTCGTTGTCAAGGCAGCCACACAAATACACTTTATGGCCTTAATTTACCTTGACCAGAGTTAATCGTACAAGCTTTCACTTCTATTTAGTGGCTGTGCATGCAACAGTAAAAATTGTCTTTTGAGTGTCCACTATGTAGCAGACACTGTTAAAAGCTTTTTGTGCATTGTGCCACTCTTTTCTTCCCAAACACCATTTCCCATTTTACAGAAGATTGCTCCACACCATTTCTTGTTCAGACAGTCTGTGAGACACTATGAGATCATCATCATTAAACTAAAAATGACACTTCTCAGAATGTGCCTACATGCATGGTATCTGTACCAGACAGTTAGCTGAGAGAAGACCTGATAGGAGGTGAGGAATTGTTTGGCTGTCACAGGAGGTGATGCACCATGGAGTGGTGCTCTGTGGTGATGGGGTCTTCACGCTCCTCCGCTCAGTGGGCAGGCCTCCCTCCTGTCTATGACCCTGATAGCCAGGGGTACCCCACACACTTAGTTGTGCACCACACAGTTGGTGACTCTGGGAAAACAACAACAACTTCCGGTAGCCTCCTCTTCATGGTCCTAATTAAGCAACTCCAGTAAGTTGTTCGCAAACCTCTCTTCTTGTCCCATGCTTCTCCCTTTCTTTTCTACTCTTTCCACAACTGCATAAAATCTAATACCGAAGA
>PVIR01029991.1:0-20497 GCA_004026965.1 Petromus typicus
AAAAAAAAAAAAAAAAAAAAAAAAAAAAAGAAATGGCAACGTCCCTGCGTCTGACATGAGAGGCTTCTGGCCAGTAACATGTCCTACGCTTAGATTTTTTTTTTTTTAAGTACCAGGAACCGAACTCAGGACCTTGTGAGGCAGGAGTCGGGACCACTGAGCTAAATCCCGGCCCTTGTTTATCTCTTCGACTGGCTCTGTCACACACACACACACACACACACACACACACACACGCTAAAGGTAAGCACCTGGATGAGAGGAGCCGAGTCATTTTCATACGTGGGTTCAAGGGGACAACAGCGACAAAGGCCAGAGCGGCTGACCCGGTCCCTCACGCCCACGGGCCTCTTCTCTGTCCCATTTCAGATGAGCTGTGTCCTTCGATGCAAATCACACTGAGCAGCGAGTGACTGTCTTCCGGCGTGTCCGTATCCTGTTTTCTGCTCCCTCCAGGCCTGTCTTTTTGTTGTTACTTTCTGAGGAGCACAAGCTGAAGTTCACTGCTGCGGCTGCCTTTCCGCGTCTGCAGGGTGGTTTCACCGGCACAACACCGGCCTTCCTGGAGTAAGGGGTTCTGTCTGCACAGGACCCACCTTGGGCAGAACTGTCATGTGGCCTTATTTTAAGGCAGCCTTCCCTCCGTTGTTGTCGTAATTCGGGGGCTGTAACACCGTGCTACTCCCCAGCCCCTGCCCTTCCGCTGGATGTGGTGGCACATGTCTGTCACCGCAGCACTTGGGAGGCTGAGGCAGGAGGATCACCAAGAGTCCGAGGCTAGCCTAGGCGACACACCAAGACTGCCTCAAAACAACAAAAAGCCAGTCTTTTGGCTCAGCTTTTAGAAATGCTTTCCCGCCTCCTAGACCGTTTTCTAGTCCCGTCCCCGGGGGTGGCTTCCCCACTCTGCTTCCGGTCCACAGCCCCTGCCTCTTTAGACCTCAGTCTCCTTAGCTACAAAATGAAGAAACGTTGGGGAAGGAAAACGTTGAAGTTCTTCGTTTTGGTTCTGTTTGTTTTATATTTTTGAGGTACGCCCTCCCTGTGCTGCCCAGGCTGCCCTTAAGACTCCTGGGCTCCGAGATCGACCCGCCTCAGCCTCCCAAAGTGACAAAAACAATGGGTGCAGCTGCCACACCCAGGTGCCCACAGTCTCTCTCACCCTAACCCTTCCCCATCTGCCTTCCTGAGAGTGACCGAAATTCTATTATTAGCTCAGGTTTCTGTCCCTTACGCAGTAAAATTCCTGTCCCCTGACAGTGACTGATTTTAAATAGCTATTTGGTACAAAACAGTTGAGTAAACAAAATACAAAGGGTGAACACAGGGTCATTCATATTATGATCTTTCCTAGGGGTATTATCGACCAGCAATACTTAATACATTTATAAATTAGTGACTTTGAATGGGTTGTCTGGCCACTGTCTTTCTTATGAGATCCAGTTCAGAAGTATCTCAAATCAAGTGTCCAACTAGTCAGATATGGGAGCGCAGCCTATAATCCGAGCACTCGGGAGGCAGGGGCTGGAGTTCAAGGAGGTAGCCATGAGTTCAAGGCTGGCCTGGACTATATAGAGATGATGTCTATAGGGCCAGGGATTTAGCTCAGTGGTTCCGATATCTGCCTGACAATCACAAGGTCCTGAGTTCGATCCCTAGTAACCACGTATCACAGTGCGGGGCGTGGTGGCTCATGCTTGTAACCCCACCACTCAGGAGGCAGAGGCAGAAGGACTGCTACTGAACTACAAAGCGAGCACTTGTTTCAAAAAAACTAAAGAAAAAAAACTAAAAAAAAAAAAAATCCAAAGAATAAACAATCCCCTTTAAAAAAAGAAAGAAAAAACTTGTCCAAGAGGAATTCATTATTTCAAAAAGCTGCTTTGCTTCAGCCATTAGTTGCGTCAACTGGTAGTTCCACCATTTACTCATGGACCGAAGCCAGGAGACTGAGTTCCTCTCAGTCAACTTCCAAAAATAGCCAGTGAGAGAGCCCTGGGCCCAACCCCCAGTACCACTAAGGAGAATGAAAAAAATTAGCTGGGATACTGACGTTCGGATGGGGGAAGAACGTATGGGAGAGAGGCTTCATTTCAGAGTGTGGAAGGTTAGTAGGATGAGCCAGGTGTGGTGGTGCAAGTCTATAATCCCAACTGCTTGGGAGGCTGAAGCAGGAGGATTGAAAGTTCAAGTCCAGGGGCTGGAGATTTAGGTCAGTGGTTCCGGTGCCTGTCTTGCAAGTGCAAGGGCTGAGGTTTGATCCCCTGGTAACCAAATACAATACTGGGCGTGGAGACTCACGCCCAGCAGCAATCAGCACCACATACCACAGTGCCGGGCGTGGTGGCTCACGCCTGTGATCCCAGCACTCGGGAGGCAGAGGCAGGAGGATTGCTGTGATGTGAGTTGGAGGCTGAGCTCAGGGCCAGCCTGAACCACAAAGTGAGAAACTGTCTCAAATAAAAAAAAAAGCCCCTGAAAAGTGATGTTTTGGGTCACTGCTATCTTTCTCCCAAATCATACACACATGGACTAGCACTTAAAAATTACCGGATTTCTCATTTCCACTTCTTCCACTATTAATGAATGTGGCAAAATTAATTTGCTAACTAGAATCCATTTTCAGTATCACTGTCAATGAAATCTAAAGACCATTAGGGGGCTAGTGATGGAGCTCAATGGTACAGCGACTGCTTAGCAGGTGCAGGGCCCAGGCTGGCTCCTCAGCTCTGAAAGACTACAGCAGTGACAAAAGGCTTTCGCAGGAGAAAGCAAAAACTCAGAATAACCCTCCGGCAGCTGGGATTCCCTCGATGGACTTGCTGAGGGCTCACGTACCACTTGTCTTCTTGCACTTCTCTTTCCTCTCTTTGTCTCTGTCTGTCTGTCTGTCTGTCTCTCTCCTTTCCTTCTTTCGAGACAGGGTCTCACCATGTACCTCAGGCTGGCCTCAATCTCTTGGTAATCCTCCTGCTTCAGCCACCAAGTCCTCTGTTCTTTACATCTTTCAGTGATTCTCTCTTCCCAGGTGGGGAAGCCTAAGTGTGTGAAGACAGAGAGAAGAACTGCCTGGTGCCAGGAGGCCGAGGAGCAGCCGGACCCGCCATTTTAGCCTCCAGTGATTATAGTTATTGTGCTTAGGAAAAAGCTCCGCCCTTCCTGCCCTGGACACCTCCTGCCGGCTGCCCCACAGTTTCTGCAAGGCCAAGGGATCTGTTGAAATGGAATTTCCTTCCTCTTTGGAATCAAAAATAAACACTCAGAGTCCACAGTGTGATCTGTTTTTCCATGATAACTTAGTCTGTCAGGACAACCTCAGTCCTGGTGCCTCAGACTCGGGCGGGACGAAATCTCATGGTCTTTCTTCCGGGGCTGCATCTCCTAGGCTCTCAGTACACTTTTTGTGTGTGGCCTAAATTGCTCAGAATGACCAATTTCTCCTAGAATACAAGCTTCTCCATTTCTTTTCTTTTCTTTTCTTTTTTGAGACAGGGTCTCGCTTTGTGGTTCAGGCTGGCCCTGAGCTCAGCCTCCAACTCACATCACAGCAATCCTCCTGCCTCTGCCTCCCGAGTGCTGGGATAACAGGCGTGAGCCACTACGCCCAGCACTGTGGTATATGGTACTGGTTGCTGCTGGGCGTGAGTCTCCACACCCAGTACTGTATGTGGTTACCGGGGATGGAACCCGGGCCCTTGCACTCGCAAGACAGGTGCTGGAACCACTGAGCTAACTCCCTGCCCCCCCACATGTTTTTTATTATTTTGAGACAGGGTTTCATTAAATCACTAATTTCCTCAGGCTAGGCTCAGCTGTGGAATATTCTTGTCTTGGTCTACCAGATGCTGGGATTACAGGTGTGCACTGCCGTGTCTATAGCAGTCACTTCTGAAATTCTACAGAGGCCCGCATACAGATGATCAACATGGATTCCTGGGCCTTAATAGTATCCATGGGAAGGGAAAATGTGTCTTTTCCCCACCCTTCCTTGCTAACAGAGCATGGAGTGTCCCCTCCTTTGTTCCCCTACTCTAACTGTAAGAACCCAGTGTAGTGTAACAGTTGGGTGCTACCAGGGTCTCGTCAAAGGTGCAAATGGCCACTAACTCATGTCCTGCAGAGGGAGGAAAGCCCTACAACAGAAGAAGTTTAAAAAATAATTCTACTTATAACTCAGTTGAAAATTACCAGATTCTAGCAGGGCCTGGTGGCACAGGCTTGTAATCCTAGTGCTCTGGAGGCTGAGGCAGGAGGATTGTCTTGAGTTCAAAGCCGGCCTGGGCTACACAGTGAACTGAAGACCAGCCTGAATTACATAAGGGAGACATTGTCTCAATTCCCCCCCACCCCAGACTGCATCCCCCCTGAGCAGTAGTGGGGATCAAACTCATGCTCTTGTGCTTCCCTGTGGTGACACGGTACCACTTGAACTAAATCCCCAGCCCATCTAAGTGGTCCTTTAAAAGCTAGCCCCATTCTTCTGTTGATGAGCCGGTCTGATCTGCTCCATGAGACCCTTTCCTCTTCAGCACTTCTTGTCTGGAGGAAGCTCCTCTCCAGTTTCTCTCTCTCTTTTTTCCTTCATTTTTTCTCTTTTTCTTTTAAGATATAGTCTCCCTTCCTAGTTCAGACTGGCCCTGAACTCACTAGGTAGCCCAGGCCAGCCTTGAACTTGTAGCAATCCTCCTGCCTCTGCCTTCCCAGCGCTGAGATTACAGGCATGAGCCACCACACCCAACCTGTTTCTCTTTAAAATAAGGCCTGTGCACATAAATGTGTGTGCTGTTGCTTCTGTTTTAATTTCCATCATCAGGAAGCAAGTTCTCAGGTGATTCGTGTAGCACTTCCATTCCCCTCGTGCCACCCTCTCATGCCTCCTAAACCTATGCTACCACTAATACACTCGGTGTAATTCACCTCTAGATCCAGCTTTTCTGGACAGTTCACACACCGGGGGCCACACAGCTCTCTCCAGGGCCTCCTTTCAGAATGTAATGTTGGCAAGGCTCATTCACAGAGTAGCATGGACTTTCTTTTTCTGCTGAATAATTTCTTTGTACGTATATACCACATTTTATCTCTTCACTGGTTGATGACTATTTAGCTGAATTTAATTAATTTTTTTCAGTGCTGAGACTGAACCCAGGGCCTCATCATTGCTACCCAAGTGCTCTATCACTGAGCTGAACCCCAGCCCTGAATTTTATTTCGATCTCTGTAGCTACCAGAGGCTTAACACCAAGATAAACTCTTTACATTTCTCTATGTTCAATTAGAACTAAGCAAACATGCTTATTATGAAGACTTAATTACAACCTCATACTTGAAAAACAATGTTTTTTTCTCTAAATTTCCTGCTGTGTATGAAAATATTATGCAAAGACAAAGTTAAGCATTGCCTGAAGCTTTCTTGCTCTTGTGACCGCTGGGAAAACAGGAGCCTGAGTGACAGCACTCAGAAACAGAGGATATTGAGGGTCAGCATCCCCTGGGAACCCTGGAACTTGAACCTAGGGCCTTGTGTGCTAGGCAAGCACACTACCACTGAGCTAAGTTTCCAGTCCTTTTTCATTTTTTATTCTGAGACACAGTCATGTTACGTTACTAAATTGCTCAGGCTGGGATCAAACTTCCTTTGCTCCTGCCTCAGCCTCCCAGAGTTCGGAGTTCATGATTACAATTTGTTTTGAATCACAGGCACAGGTGTGTGCCATCACCAAGAACACAAGAATTTTTTGTCTTTCCAATGTGTTTAAGAAGCCATTGGAAGCTCACACCCAACCAGCCGGCTGGCATTCCTGTAACCCAGACACACAAACAATGCCAGGGTGGACCGGAGGTGAGGATGACACGGGTACAGTCCTTACATCGTCCTATTTCTATCCTTGTGCTTGAGTTTATAGGTCGGCAGCTGCTTGACCTCCCCACTGCTTTAGTTGGTTGCCAGGTGGGTTAAGGGTGGAAAACTCTCGGAGACTAGCTCAGCCCCCTCCCTTGTCTGAATCCAGAAAGCAGCGAGGTACATCCCTTCCCGCTTAGTTTTGCTAAATTGCCCGGGCTGGGCTTAACCCTGCCAATATTCTGGCTCAGGCTTGGGATAGTTGGAATTATGGAAGTGTGTCTTTACCCTTGACCCAGTTCACTTTTTTTTTTTTCCTTTTTTGAGACAGGGTCTGGCTAGCTATGGAGCCCAGGCTAGTGTGAAACTCGTGAAGATAATCCTGTCTCTGCCTCCCCAGTACTGGAATGACAGGGGTGTCATGCATGTCTGGTTCCCAGTTCATACTTGGAAAGGTAGAACCTGAACTTGTAAACATCAAATTGAGAGTATTTGTGATCCATAGGGTGACCGATTCACTCACTAAGTCCTTGTTTATTTAAAGTCCTGCCTTCCCATCCGACATTCTAAAATAAATCGGGACCAGCTAATTCCTGAGTCACCCATGGCAGAGGAAAAGGACTTATGGGAGCGTCCTCGGCCTCATATGTGGATGTTACAGGAGAGCTCTGGGAAGTGATCCTTGACTCAGACGGTCCTGGGCTTGGGTGTTGTGTCATTCTTCACACATGACGCTCTGCTAAGGCGGCGGCGACCTCACAAATCATGAGAATTATTCATCCGACTGACTCCACCCCCTTCTACTTCTCAACCCTCTCAGAAGCTCCGCCTCCCTCAAGATCTGGGAGGGAGAGGGTGGTGGCTGGGGCCTTTGGAAATGCCTCAAGCTGGCTGGGAGTATAGAAACAGCGTTTGGGGAAATCAAATATATGGCGTTTCGGCTTTCCCTTCTCCAGAATGCTTTAGGCAATTCCTAATCCTCCTAACCCAAAACAGACCGTTCTACTTGAGACCACCTTTCACTGGGCAGACCCCTCTCCCCGTTATGGGCGTTTCTCCTCCTTCGTTGTTTTCCATTTTTCTTTGAGCCCCGAATCAGCCTTTCTCCTGTGCCAACTGTGTGACCTTGAGCCAACTACAACTTTTCTGGGCCTGGTTTCTTTGTCCAAGAATCGAGGGCCTACCGCACCACGCCTACTGTGATGACTAGGCGCTCTGCAGGCTCTTTTTTAAAAGCAGCGGAAATGTTGGCTACATTAGTCCTGGACAGCTAGCCCCTTTTCCAGAACCCCACCCTCTCCTTGGGGATAACCCTGCAAATCCAGAATCTCGCTGATAATTCACTCCACCCTCCGCGGGAAGCTTTTCTCCTTCTCGTTGCGCCGGCCGCGCGGCGCCGGATGTTGACGTCATTGCCCTGTGGCCGGCGCTCGCTGACGCATAGCCCCGCCCCCGGCCGCGCCCGGCCTCCCGCGGGGCCCCGCCCCCGGGCCGACGCGGCGCCCGCCCCGCCCCGCGGGTGACGCGTAGCGCGCGCGGCCCGGCCGCCCCGGCAGTTGGTGCAGCGGCGCTTGGGGTGAGTGCGCTCACCCCACCCCTCCCCTCCTCCGTCCCCGGCCCCCGCCCCGCCGGGCCCAGCCCCAGCCCCAGTCCCAACCCCGGCCCGGCCGGTCCCGAGCCGGCCCGAGCCGCCCCTCCGTCGGCGACGCCCCCGGCCGCCCGCCACCATGGAGCTGGAGGACGGTGTGGTGTACCAGGAGGAGCCCGGCGGCTCCGGGGCCGTGATGTCGGAGCGGGTGTCCGGCCTGGCCGGCTCCATCTACCGCGAGTTCGAGCGGCTCATCGGGCGCTACGACGAGGAGGTGGTCAAGGAGCTGATGCCACTCGTGGTGGCGGTGCTGGAGAACCTGGACTCGGTGTTCGCGCAGGACCAGGAGCACCAGGTGGAGCTCGAGCTGCTGCGGGACGACAACGAGCAGCTCATCACCCAGTACGAGCGGGAGAAGGCGCTGCGCAAGCACGCCGAGGAGGTGAGGCCGGCGGCGACGCGGGGTCGCGGCCCGGCCGGGCCTGGGGGAGCGCGGGCGGAGGCCGGGTCCTCGCTCACCGCGCCGAGCCCCCCAGTCGGGCCAAGCCCCGAGCTCCGGCCGTGAGCGAGGGCGAGGTAGGAGGCGAGGCCCGGTCCGGAGGCGACAGCCTGGCAGGAGGGCACCTGGGGCCGGCCAAGGGCGGGGACTCGGGGTGTCCGGTTGCTCCTTGTTGTTGAGGGAAGTTTCCGACCGCGCCAGGATCGGCGGGCGGCTGCTCAAACTTTTGCCACTGGGGAGGGGGCACTTGGTCCTGGACGTGTAACTTCCGCCGGTCCCGGTACGCTACCTTTGCAGGGGGCTGCTGCCGCTTTGGGAAGTTAGACATCTCCCTCTTTCGGTCAGTTTCTTCTTGACATTGTAATCCCGACGAGAAGGAGGTCTTTTATGTCTGGTATGCCTTGCTGAGCGCTTCGTCAACACTCAGCTGGTGTGCAGCGAGGCGCAGTAGACTGACGGAGCAGCCTGCTATTTTATTGGCATCCCACACCGAGGCGTGACTCCAACGAATCAGGTGGTAACCTTGGACAGTTCCCTTCCAAAAGGCTTTGTTGGGAAAGAGGGCTGGGGGGCGGGGTTGAGGAGGTGTGGGTGACGGTCCACTCTTCTCCCGTCTGAGTCTGCGTCTCAGAATGCAGCTCCGAGGTGCATTGGGCCGGCTGTGTACTCCGACACCCGCGCAGTGACCTCGACACTCTCGCCTGCAATCCGTGAACCTTTCAGAGCCTCAGGGTGCAAGTGATAGGTCTTTTGGCTTCTTGTGAGAGCCGGATTTTAGTTTTCAGGCTGCGGTGGCATTGATTGTGTACAACTGATTTGAGGCAGGCGAAGTGTCCCGTTTGCCTTTGATTGGCTCCCCTGCTTCTAGCATACCTGGCTAAATACATGGTGTTGGAAGGAGACTGAACAATTACGAAGTAGTCACGTTTTATTTTTCAGAAATACTTAAAGTTTTCAGGATGTAAGATTTCTTTAGTAGCTAATTTCCTAACATTAAATAATAACACCTTCTCGTTTTGTTTTGTCACGTGCAATATTCCTTTGCGCCCAGTTAAAATGTTTTCTTTCTTTTTTTTTAAAGCTTATTGTAGAATTTAAATTCTGATTAGAGGAATCCAGTCATATCAAAGGAATGCCTTTGAATTTGCCAAACAAAATTGACCATTTCAAGAATATTTCCAAATATATAGAATGAGAAGGGTTAAAAAAACAAACGAAGTCTGGATCATAATTTCCACTAGTCTGTTAGCACTGCTGATAACAGAGGGCAATGCTGTATCTGAGATGGCTGCGTGTCCTCCCTGCTGGGGTCCTTATGTGGACAGACACGGGAGAGAGCACACCCGGCAGGGACTGTCACCGCTGGTAAAAAGAAGGTTCCTTCTACCTTACACTCCTGCCAGCCATGTAAACATAGGCAGAATGCCAGGATCACCCATGACAAGGAAACCGTCTGCCACAGGTTGCAGAATCAGAAAGCAAAACTGACCGCTGGACTCTTGAGTTTTGTATCACTTTCTTTTTAAACATTAATTTCGTAAGTCAGTGTTTCTTTTTAGAAAACAGCTTATCCAGTGACTTTTTTTTGTGATCGATGCTTTTTCAGCCACAGCTGTGGAACCTTTGGGCAGGGCTCATGGTGCAAGAATTGAGAACATCAGAGAGGTGTTAGAGGACCCAACTCCCAGATCCCAAATGCGAAACTGCTCCATTCTCCACATTCATAGGAGATCAAGAACCAAGTTTAGCCTGTACCCAGCACTTCAGTCTTTTAACCCAATGTGCAGTGAGCTCTCTTTACTTCTTTTTTTTTAGGTTTTTTGAGACAGGGTCTCGCTTTGTGGTTCAGGCTGGCCCTGAGCTCAGCCTCCAACTCACATCACAGCAATCCTCCTGCCTCTGCCTCCCGAGTGCTGGGATTACAGTCGTGAGCCACCACGCCTGGCACTGTGGTATGTGGTACTGGTTGCTGCTGGCGTGAGTCTCCATGCCCAGTATGGTATGTGGTCACGAGGGAATCGAACCCGGGTCCTTGCACTTGCAAGCCAGGCACCGGAACCACTGAGCTAACTCCCTGGCCCAACTCTCTTTACTTCTCTGTTTTGTGCCTTTAACACAGAGACAAAGTCAGCTGTCCCAGCCAGAGTGTCTCAGGGTGTTTCTGGCAGAAGTCACTGAAGCAAGGGAAGTATCCGTCAGGAGTGCAGAGTAAATTCCGAGCACCCGTGTGGAAACTGAGGAGGGTACATAAGTGGCGCAAGTGTTCTAGTGAGAGTCTGTCAGTTGCACAGGTATTGTCAGTACAGAGTCAGAATCATAATGTTTATTATGATGACAGGGCTTAATTTGAATACACTCTGTATTTTTCTTTTATTTGGGTTTTCATTTGGAGTTTCTGTGCTTTTTTTTTTTGGTACTCAGAATCGAACTCTAGGTCTCTCGCTGGCCAGGAGCTGTTGAGCCACTGAACTATATCCCTAGCCCTAGTGTGCTATTTTGGTGATATTTTAAAAATATTCTTGGGGCTAGGCATGGTGATGCACACCTGTAATTATAGCAGTTGGGAGGTTGAGGCAGAAGGGTCTCCTGAGTTCAAGGCCAGCCTGAACTGCATTTTTTTTAATCTTGGCCAGGCGTGGTGGCACACACCTATAATCCCAGTACTCGGAGGCTGAGGCCTGAGAATTGCTGAGTTTGAGGCCAACCTGAACTACTACAAAGTGGAACCCTGTCTCAAAAAACAGTCTTGGAGGTGGGGATGTAGCTCGGTGGTAGAGTGCCTGGTCCCCCTTTGAGAAGTTCTGGGTTCCATCCCAGCATCCAAAACAAGATGGCAGTAAACCACTGAAAGGAAGGCTGATTTTTAGACAGATTGGGACAGTTTCCAATGCTGATCAAGAAGCTGGTCATCTCTGCACCGTGGTGCCAATTGCCTTTGCCTGTGCTGTTCCCTTGCCCCGGAGTTCTCTTCCTCTTCTCGCCTGGCTAGCTCTGGCCTCACTTTCTGCTCAGTTTAACTTCTCATTTCCAATCATCCCTTCTGTCTCCTCTATATGTCATCAGCCCTATGACTCTACTGAGTAATCTGTTTTCAAATTAGTGATTTTCTCAAAAACAAAAATTTTGATGCAAAAGAATGTAGAGGAAGCAGATATGCTACCATACCCCTCTGATCTCCGGATGCTGAGGCAGGAGGGTTGCAGTTTTGAGGTTAGCTTCAGCAACTCAGCAACACCCTGTCTCAAAGTAAAAGCTTTACAAAGGGCTCTAGAGCCGGGCATGGTTGCCCATTGGAGACTGAGGCCAGAGAATCCTTGTGAGTTTGAGGCCAGTCTGGGCTACATTGGGAGATCTTGTCTCAAAAAAAACCATAAATAGGGACTGAGGATTTAGTTCAGTGGTTCCGGCGCCTATCTGGCAAGCACAAGGGCCCTGGTTCGATCCCCGGTAACCATATACCATATTGGATGTGGAGACTCACGCCCAGCAGCAATCAGTACCACATAACACAGTGCCGGGTGTGGTGGCTCACACCTGTAATTCCAGCACTCGGGGGGCAGAGGCAGGAGGATTGCTGTGATGTGAGTTTGAGGCTGAGCTCAGGGTCAGCCTGAACTACAAAGCAAGACCCTGTCTCAAAAAAAAAAAAAAAACCCATAAATAAATAAAAACCAAGGCCTCTTGTGATATAGCTCCCTGGCTGAGCACTTGTGTAGCGTGCTCAAGACTCTGGGTTCCCCAGTGTCACAAATAATAAAAATAAAATATTAACAGTGATTTAGAGAGAGGTGCTATTCTTGAACATATTATTTTTAAAAAAATTTTTGGGCTAGTTCTAATTCTTTTAAATAGACATGACTTACTTTAATTCTTTAAAAGAGAATTGATCCCTTACCACTGGGACAAAAAAGAAAAAAGCTTTTCAGAAAAGTTAGCCACCTCTATTTAAGAATCTTTTTCTTAGGGATTTAGCCACAAGTGATTCTGGGAATTGTGCAGATATTCGATTTGGTGACTGCTTTTTTCCTGTGACTTTTTGCTTAAAAATACAGAGGTGAGAGAAACTACCAAGAATTTTCCCCTTCATTTTTCTCCCAATGATCAGCAACTAAAGCAGTAAGAAAGCTGTTTTAAATGAGGACATTAATGTTAATGGAATTGCTCGTGGAAGTGTGTGGCCTGGGCCGTAATTTTGTACAATTAGCACAGTGACTGTTTGAATTAGGAATTGACTGTTCTTCAGATGCTGAGCCTGGACCGTACCACCCTCGGTATCCTTGGAATGTGATGTTGCTGCTAGGTAGACATGTCGCTGGAGTGGAACCCCGTGAAGGGCAGTTCAAGGCCTTGCACGGGTGACCTGGCAGCGCAAAAGAGTATGTAGCTGCTCGCAGGTGTGTTGACTTTTGGCATCTTGTACGTGTTTTGTTTTGAGTCATGATGTTGCTATATATATAGTCCAGGCTGGTATTGAACTGTATGTAGCCTCAGATGGCTTCAAACTGGAGATGTCCTCCTGCCTCAGCCTCCTGAGTGCTGGGATCATAGTCGTGCAATCCCTCACCCAGTGACATTTTATGTTAGAATGTAAACGTTGCTTACATTTGCTTAGTCTGAAGAGTTCAGACTGGCTTTATAATGAAACCCTTGTCTAGTGCTTGTTCAGTGGTTTGGGGTTGTTTGTTTGTTTATTTATTTATTTATTTGAGGCAAGGTCTTGCTTGGTTTAGGCTGGTCCTGAAATCAGTCTCAAACTTAGCAATCCTCCTGCCTCTGCTTCCCAAGTGCTAAGATTATAGGTGTGAGACACCATGCTCTGCATTGTGGTATGTGGTATTGATTGCTGGTGGACATGAATCACCACAGCCTGCATGTGGTTACCAGGATCAAACTGGGACCCGGAACTGCTGAGCTAAATCCCTGGCCCTGTCAGTGGTTTTTGAAAACTACCTTTTGGTGTCTTTAGTTGGCAAGATTAACTCAGGTGCTGATAATGACTCCTCTAGTGATTCTGGTTGAGAGTCAACTGTGTTTTTGGAATGTTACTAGATCTTAATTTATTCATTTTAAATGAATAAAGTTTTTAAATTTATTTATTTATGTATTTTGAGACAGGGTCTTGTTTTGTAGTTCAGACAGGCCTCAAACTCACAGCAATCCTCCTGCCTCTGCCTCCTGTGTGCTAGGATTACAAGCATGAGTCACGTCACCTGGCATTGTGGTATGTGGTTACCGGGGATCGAACTAGGGACCTTGTGCTTGCAGTGCAGGTGCCGGAACTACTGAGCTAAATTCCTGGCCTTTTTTGTTTGTTTGTTTGAGGAAGGTTCTCACTATGTAGTTCAGGCTGGCCTCGAGCTCACAGCAGTCTTGCCTCAACCAGAGTGCTGAGATTACAGGTGTGTACTACCACCCCAAGAAAGCTAAGTTTTAGAATGTTCACTATACTTTCTAATGCTTCATTAATCTGTATGTTGCCTAAATTATTTTGTGCATAATACCAGTACATTTAAAAACATATTTCAAAGCTAGACATGGTGGTGCACACCTGTAATTCCAGCATTGGGAAAGTTGAGGCAATAGGCCAGTGAGTTCAAGGCCAGCCTGGGCTACATTTTTACTATGCTTAGTTAGAACCACAAAACAAGACCAAGTTGGGTATGGTGCCCGCTTGGATGAAGTGCTGCTAACTGGGGTGGATCAACAGTAGGGACATGTTCCCCTGGGCTGCTGGAATGTGGGCTGTAGGGCAGGCAGTGATGGCGAACCTTTTAGAGCTTTCCGTGATACAGACAGCCTGCCGTGACACGCGTGCCATAGGCTCTCCATCCTGCTGCAGGGTCAGCCTTCCACTTGTGTGTGTGGAGCTAGGTGATTCCCATCCCCTGGAGCCCTGTGTGCTGGTAACTGCCGGCTGCAGTGTTAGTCATAAGGTTCAAGGAAGAGCTGGTGTTAGAGCCTCACCTAGTGTTCTTTTGTTCTGCTGACTAATAACTGAGTTATTTTTCAAAAACACCCTTTTTTGCTGTGCTCAGCCCTCATAATGAATACAGTCGTTACCTAAGTAAATTATTAGGTCGAGGTCGGAAATATGCCACGTAAACCCAGTTTAATTATTTATGTAATAGTGTGTCTAAAGAGCTGCTGTTGAGGAATGTGTACAGTCTCTTACATTAAAAGGTTTCTGCCAGTGAAATTTAGCTATAGGTTTGAACAGCACTGTTATCTTAGAGATCCCACTGACTGCTTAGTAGTTTGGTGTAATACACATGCCCAGAATGTTTGAACTGAGCTGTGGGGATTTGCAAATTGGTCCATTTGTGTGGGAGATTGGAATTTTTTTGAATTTTTGCATGAAATTCATATGTGTTACCTAGAAAAATTCAAGGGACAAGAATTTGAAGAGGAAAAATCCTGTCAGGTCCCACTGTTATGGAAGTTCCAAAAATGGAACACAGGCATTGAAGGCTTGGTTTATTTATTTTTTTGAGACAGGATCTCGCTTTTGTAGTTCACACTGGCCCTGAGCTCACTATGTAGCCCAGACTGGCCTCGAACTCATGACCATTCTCCTGCCTCTGTCTCCTGAAGGCTGGGATTACATGTATGCACCTTCATGCCTGGCTTTTATTTTTCCCCACCCAAATTGTGATACTGGGATTGTACCCAAGGAATGCTGAGCTACCTTCTCATCTTTCCCACTTTTCTTTTTGGGGGGCAGTACTCGGGATAGAACCTAGGGTCTTCTAAGTAAGCTATACCCCAGCCCATTCTTTTGTTATTTTGTTCTGAGATAGGATCTCACTAAGTTGCCCAGGCTGGTCTTGAACTTGTGATCCTCCGGCTCAGCCTTCCAGAGAGCTGGGATTGCAAGCACAAGCGTGTGCTGCCACGCCCAGCTTCCCCAGCTTTTGATCAGGAAAATTTCCAGACTGTAGAACAGTTGAAAGCATATCATCTCTGGAGCCACTGTCTAATGTGGTGGTGGCTTTATTTCTGTCTGTGTACATGGCTGCGTGGATTCCCACGCGGACCTGGGTTCATATTGTGCGTAAAGTGTGACAACAGCAGCCGCAGGTTGTGTCTGGTGCTGCGGGCCTAGTGGTGTTGGGAGGAGGGGCACAGAGGCCTTCAGGAGGGTCGGCCAAGTTCAGGAAAGACAAGCTGCCCTTGCAGCCAATAATTCACCTCGTAAGGTGATTATTTAGGTATAAAAACTTTAGGTGTTTCTACTCAGAATTCTCCTTACTGTAGAGAATTTAGAAAAGTACATGGCTGTCTTAAGCGCACTTCTTCTTTCCTCAGGATATTTAAATTTCTCTGCTGCAGATGGAAGTGGGGGCCTGTGCAGGGCGGCCAGCACCCACCACGCGTCCGCCCAGGCCGCCCCCTCACCGGACTGCCGTTTCAATTTCATTAAAGAGTTTGAGAAATAGTGGCGCTAACTCTTCTTTAAAAGTTTTGTAGAATTTAACATTAAAGCCATCAGGACCAAGGTTTTTCTTTGTTGACAGGCGTTTTTAAAATTTCATTTTCATTTTCCCAGGTTGATATTGGGGTGTTCAGCATTTCTATATCTTTTTCATTCAGCTTTGGAAATTCATATGTGTCTAGAAATCTGTCCATTTCTTCTACCTTTTCCATTTTATTGAAGTACAGATTTTCAAAGTAGGTGTTTCTTATCCTCTGGGCTTCCTCTGGGTTGGTGATAATTTCCCCCTTTTCATTTCTAATAGTGTGTATGTGAACCTTTTCCTTCCTTTGTTTGATAAGGTTGGCTAAGGGTCTGTCAATTTTGTTTATCCTTTTGAAGAACCAGCTGTTCAATTCATTGATTTTTTTTTTTTTGTATCATACTTTAGTCTCCATTGCATTAATTTATGCTCAGATCCTTATAGTTTCTTGCCTAGTATGAGCTTTGGGTTCTAAGCAACAAGGTCATGGGGGTATTATGATCCCCAACCTGAAACAATACTATAAAGCCATTGTGATAAAAACTGCGTGGTACTGGCAAAGTAAAAGACCTGAGGATCAGTGGAGTAGATTAGAAGATCCAGAAACAACTCCAGATACGCTGAGTCACCTCATCTTTGACAAAGGAGCCAAACATCCTCAATGGAGGACAGATAGCCTCATTAACAAATGATGCTGGAAAAGCTGGGCTTTAACTTGCCAAAGACTTAAGTTAGACCTATCTCTTTCACTGTGTACCAGTCTAAAATCAAAGTGGATAAGAGACCTAAATATTAAAACAGACACACTAAACTTGCTGCAAAACAGGGGAGGTGAAACTCTTGAAGATGTTGGCTTAGGGAAAGATTTCCTTGAACAAAACCTCTATAGCATGAGAATTAGCAGAAGAAATCAACAAATGGGATCTCATTCTATTAAAAAGCTTCTGCACAGCAAAGGAAACCACCAACAGAATGAAAAGGCAACCAACAATATGAGAAAGAATTTTACCAGCTGTTTTTCAGACAAAGGGCGACTATCTAGAATATATAAAGAGCTTAAAAAAAAATCAGCCCACCCAAATTTTAAGACCTAATTCAAAAATGGGCATCTGAAAGGAACAGATACTTTTCAGAAGAAGAAGTAAGAGCAGCCAAGAAGTATATTAAGAAATGCTCAACATCATTGGTCATTCGAGAGATGCAGATGAAAACAACACTGAGATTTCATCTCACTCCACAAAGAATGGTAGCTCTGACCTCTCGACTGCTGTTCCTGGAGAATTTATACCTTTGAATATTTTCTATTTCACAATATCTACCCCACATTCTGTACAGAAATTGTGAAATAGAAAATATTGAAAGGGAAAAGAGGGGTAGGGGTGGGTGATGGGAAAGAAGAACTGTGCTGGTACAAAAAGTAAAGCCTGTGTATGTAGTGGCAGGGAAGTTGCAGGGTGGGCAGGGGAATGGGAAAATGAGAATCAATTGTGCCATAGACTGGTACAAATCCCCAATGTTGAGTGTGAATATGATGTGTGTGTATATATAAAATGTACCAATAAAGAATAAATAAAAAATCATTTAAATCAATTTTTTAAAAATGCAAAGGTAATGGGAAAAAATAAGAATCAAGATACCTCATGTACAGATACAAATTCTCAATGTTGAATGTGATCATAATATATACCTAAAATATACCAATAAACTCAATAAAGAAAAGGTATGTAAGAAATAATAATTTACACCTGGTGGGTGATGTTGCTAACGTCAGGCAGTGACTGTAAATATCATTCCTCAGGCTGGTTTTCTGGGATTTATTTAGACGTAGAGTCCAAAAAAGGAAGGAGAGGGAGGAATCCTCCTTGGGGGTAGGTTTAGTGGGCCATCTGAAAAGAGGATAGAAGTTGACATTGTCTGCCTCTGTGGAGGACCAGGGGAGAATTAAGGCCCGATTGGCCTCCGCTGTGAGCACCACAGAGAAAGGCTGCGTCCAGGGTGATTAATTAGGAGAATATAGGTCAGCTGAGGCTAAGTTGTTTACCTGAGAAGGTGCTAATTAATGGATATTGGAATCCAGAGGAACCTTGTGTTACCTGGATTGCTTGTGCCTGTGTTTGGGTGAATAAAAGCGAGGTGAGGGAATGGCTCCAGCTTCTCGGCCTGCTAGAGATAAGAACCTCTCGGCTGCCTCCGTGTCAAGCCAATTCCATATGTGTATGTAATATATAAAGAGCTTTAAAAAAATCAGCTTCCCTCAAATTTAAAGACTCAGTTCAAAAATGGCATCTGAGATGGACAGACACTTTTTAGAGGAAGATGTAAAAGCAGCTAAGGGGCCAGGTGTTGTGAGATGGACTTGCTGTCCTTTGGTGATTCGGGTAACCCTGCTGTGGTGGTTGTAGTGTTTGCCAGAGATAGTGGAGGACAGCTGACTTTCTAGTCATGCTGCTGGAAAGAAGTCATGTTAGATCAGTTATGAACTCCCATTCTTGTCGGGAGCAATCCTGTTTGGGAAAATTAGTTGAAAAACTGGGACTCTGACTGGGCTGGACTTTGATGCTTGCAGACCAGCTATGACATGTGCGGACCCGAGGACTTGACTCTTTTATCTTCATCTCTGGGAACAACAAAGACCCCAGGGGTCCCAGGTGCTGTGATGCTCCAGAGCAGACCTACACTGGATCCTTCATCCATGTAATTCCTTGTTCCGATGTACCAAGAATGCTGCCCTCTGAGTGACCTGTTACATTGCTGACTCCAGAGGTACTGAATAAAAGGTGTGGCAAGCTTGGGTCTGCCATCTTTTACTACCCGGAGTAGCATGGATCAGGCCCAAGCTCAGCTTCTTCTCACTTCTGCCTTATTATTAATAATTTCACCATGTGCCTTTGGACTCACAGGAGACTAGAACTTAACTGAAAAAGTTCTAGTTATGTTCCTTTCCCCTATTCCCTGCACATTCTTAGGAGCATTCATTTGTTTTTTTCCTTTTCTTCAAAATGTCCTGGCTAAGCTAGTTCCCAAAACCCTATTTACTTTGCATAAAATACTATCATATCTAAATTATAGTAAAAAGAGGAACCGGTCTTGGTGGTGCATGGCTGTAATCCCAGCTCTCGGGAGACAGAGGCAGGAGGATCACTGAGTTTGATGCCAGCCTGGGCTACATAGTGAGTTTAGGGCAGTGTGAACTACAAAAGCGAAACCTGGTCTAAAAAAAAGGAAAAAGAAAACTAGCGAGTGGTCCCAGAGCTCCTTGTTTTAAAAACCCACGTAATACTCCACCTCACCGGAGTTTACCGATCTGTGACCCTGTGACTGTTGTTTGTAACCATTTGGTTCGCTGTAGTCACCTTGTATATTGGCACATACCTGTGTTCCTGCAGCTCGGTGGTTCTCGGTGGGGCTGGTAGGAGCCAATGACACCCACAATGAGCTGTTCATGTCGAATCTGCACCGCACCCTGGGAACCAAGGCTTGGACTGTTAGAGATAATGATTCATTTGCAGACAGAATGTCAGACGGGGTGAGACTTGCCCGTGGCTGGGGAAAACCAAGCCGCCCTTGGCCTGAGCAGGTGGGGAAGGCAGACGCTCGGCTCTCACATCCTGGGGAGGAAGGAGAATCGAGGCAGGATACCAGAGATAAAGATAGGTAGAAAGGAGACAAGGAAAATCACAACTGAAAAATAGTACTTTCTTTCCTTATTGTTTTGAGACACCATCTTGCCCTGTAGGTCCAGCTGGCTTTGAAGTCGAACTTGTGGTGATCCTCCTGTCTCAGCCTCTTGAGTGTTGGGACTACAGTACGAGCCACCATGCCTGGCCTAGAAACAAGCACTGTTGCCTTGTTGTCAGTGTCAGCGCACGTCAGCCTGGACCCATACCGTGTGCACTGTGATACACGAACCCCATCAGGGGGTCCGGGGTGGTGCTGGGTGACAGGAACGTGCACCACCTTCTGAACTGTGGCCTCTTGCAGCAGGCAAGATCAACTGTTCTGCAAAGTAAATGGCACTTCTTAGCTCTGGCAGGGAGATTAGCTGCTAAGAATAACGCTGCCAGTGCAGACGCCTTTGATGGGGTGGTGGCTTCAACGACTGTGTCTGTGCAGTGCCCCAAGCTTGTCTTCTAATGTGGGATTAATGTTGGATTCCCGGATCTGTTGGTTACCTAGTTGCCAAGTATAAGCAAAGACATCTCAGAGAGTGTGAGTTACCTGTTGAAATCAACCAATAACTTAAGAAGGACTCTTGATGTTGTCTTTTAAATGCAGCTTTCTTTTTGCTGCCAGTCTTAGTCTTTGGTCCTCCTCGCTTTTCAAAGAGGCCATGCAGTGACATCTGACGTGCTCGTTTTGGCTAGGATTAGCCCGTGAGCTTCCCGAAGCTGTGACCCAGACCAGCGTGCCTTGTGGAAGGAAGTGCAGACAGGTGGTGAACGACAGCGGGCCCTGTGCGGGCTGGAGTGGGTGTTGGATTCCCACTGCAGCCTGCCCCCGGTCGCACCGATCCAGTCAGAGTCCATCTGCCCACCGATCTGCCTTTGCAAGTGTGTGGTGTTTTGTGGTCTCCGACCTCTGGACCTGTTCACACCTGCTCCCAGCACTCGTGGCCCCCTCAGCCCTAGGACTCCTGGGCTGGGGTGCGAAAAAGCAGTGGGTCTCACTGCCCCTCCCCTCCCCCTCCAGCTTCCATGGGAAGGACAGGGACCCTGTTATCAGGGCGTGGACTGAAGGTGGATTTTATTACATCTCCATTTCCGTTCCATTTTTCTTTCCTTAATTTTATATATCAGTGTTTCTTATTTTCTCATTGCCATAGAGAGCACAGATTTTGAATTTTTCTCTACAGTGTTCCCTAAGCATCTCTGGGGGAATTGGGTCCAGGACCCTTACAGTTAGCACAGGTGGAGGGTGTTGAGGTCCCTTCATGGAGTGATATGGTGTTCTCCCCAACCCATGGAGCAATCTCAAGATGATGCCCCATGACGCATGCTCACCGGTACTCTGGAGAGTTGTACTGTATTGTCTGGGAATGATGACGAAGGAGTCTGGCCGTGCTTGGTCCGGGCGCAGTAGGTTTTCACCCAGTGCTTCCAACTTGCCCAGGTTGAATC
>PVIR01029992.1:0-20585 GCA_004026965.1 Petromus typicus
GCACCAGTCTACATTCCCACCAACAGTGAAGAAGTGTTCCTTTCTCCCCACAGCCTCACCAGCATTTGTTGCTGGGTAATTTCAAGACAGCAGCAATTCTTTGTGGAGTGAGATAAAATCTCAGTGTTGTTTTCATCTGCATCTTTTGAATGACCAGTGATGTTGAGTATTTCTTCATATGCTTCTTGGCTGCATTTACTTCTTCCTCTGAAAAGTATCTGTTCATTTCAGATGCTCATTGAACTGGGCTTTTAAATTGGGGAGGCTGATTTTTTAAAGCTCTTTATATTTTCTAGATACTAGCCCCTTGTCTGAGAAACAGCTGGTAAATTTTTTTCCCCAAATTGTCAGTTGTCTCTTTACTCTGTTGGTGGTTTCTCTTGCTGTGCAGAAGTTGCTTTATAAAGATTTGAAGACTATTCAAGAAGTGTCAACAGTGGTTTGCTTTCCTTTTTGCCCATTTGTATACTTCCATTTTATTGCAAGTGACTATACATGGAAATTATAGTATAACAAAAAGAAAGAAAAAACTGTGGACAGGAATGGTAACCTGTCCAGTTGAATAGAAACTTTCCCCTAATCCATCTCTCTCTCTCTCTCCCTCCCTCCTTCTCTCTTTCTCTCTCTATCTCTCATCTCTCATGCTTTTATCTCTTGGAGAAGCCAGAAGTGATATACTGAAATCCTCAGAGCAGCAGCTTCTGGTGTCAAGATGATCATTGGTGCCTGTTCTGCAGGTCTGGGAAAGCCCAACACAGAGATAAGCAAGCTTGCTCCAAAGGGGCTTTTGATCTTAGTGCTTGGACAAGCAATTCCTGGGTGAGCTCAGACTTCTTCACATTCAGTGCTGACCAAAAGATCTTTTCACATACTATAAGGCAAATTTTCCACTCATTTCAGAAATACAGTGTTTCTTGATGTCCCTGCTGTCTTTCCACACAGAGATTCACCAGCTTTTATGGAAGAAGAGAAATGAAAGCAAAGGCTATTGGAGCTCATTTGACATAATTCGTCCCCAGATCCTATCTGCTGTGTTTCAGGTCTGGTTCTTCATATCTTCTGGATTCTGAAGTTCATGATAAGATTCCCTGCTGGTATCTCTGTGCTTTTCAGGGAATGAGGCTCAGAGCTGATCAGAACCCTTTCATGTCTAACTGATAAAGGATATGTTTGTTTTATTTTGTTTTTTCATGGTACCAGGGAATGAACTCAGTCCTTTGTGCTTCCAATGTAGGTGCGGTCCCACTTAGGCAACACTTCTGGCCTTAAAGTGTATGTTTATTTAAATAATTACATATCACACTCTTTTTAAAAAAATTTTTAAAATCTTTATTGGTACATTACATATACACATCATGATTGCACTCCATAATGGGGATTTGTACCAGTATAAGACACAACTTAATTCTCATTTTTTCCCATAGCCCTACCCACCCTACACTCTTGTCTTTGATCAATCAATGTGATTTTCCACCCCATTTAGGTCACATAGGACTTATTTTTTAGACAGATTTGAATCCGTTTGGAACTGGAATCGTAGAAAAAAAATAGGTCTCAGGTCCAGGAGTATATGGCGTTGGCATATTTTCAAATGCTCCCAACCTCCTGAGTCCCTTGTTCCAGCTCCTTCCATCAGACCTCATTTTACTTTGCTTTGTTTCATTTTTCAACCCTTCATTTTTCTGATCGGGGCTCATCTGGATGGAATTGCAGTGTTATCCTCTCCCACCTGATGGATAATTTCCTGCGTGGCCTGTTGCAAGACAATGTGGTGAACACTCCTTCCTCCCACTGAGCCAGACCTTTCATAATTCCTCAGTCCTTCTCGAAGAGGTCCAGCTCAGAAGCTGCAACAACTCAGAAGACGATGAATGGATTCTTGCTCTGATTTGTTTTTTCTTTTCTTTTAGTTTCCAAATACAGGTCTGCAGCTTTATTTAGGACTGGTAGGTCTTGATGAATTTAGAAGTCAGAGGAGAACATCTTCATAGCTGTCTACTTGCCGGTGACTTTCTTGGTGCCTCTGAAAAGACTGCAGTGAGTAAATATACTTTGCTTCTCCATCTGTTTATAATAAGGTCTCCCAAAGCCCCATCAAATTGAATGAGCCCAGTTTAAGGAGGGCTCAGAAATCCTTGAAGGATTCCCAACCCCAAATCTCTTCATAGTTAGCAGGCTGCAGCTAGGAAGGCAAATACTCCAAGAAGCAGGATAACTACTTTTTTTCCCCCAGATTTAAAAGTTCATGTTATAAAAGACTCATCACCCCACTCCTTGCTCCTCTTGAAGTTCTCCATATATATTAAAATTGTCTCTTTATAAAGAAATATATCTTTCTTTATGTTGGAAAAAAATTGGACACATTTAGAAATAGGGAAAAAGAACATCACCTTCTAGGAGTAATTTATATATCTTTTTTTATTGTGATGATGGTTTCATAAATAAATGTATATACTAAAATCTATCAAGGTTAACACTTTAAATGTGGAGTTGATTACATGCCAATTATACCTCAAAAAAGCTCTTAAAAACCTATGCTCAACGCTCCTCCTTTCTGACTCAAGAGTCTCCTCTGTTATTTTGTATTGTTACTAATAAATTGGTGTTAAGTTAAAAAAAAAAAAAACCTCCCTAACAAAATAATAGTTGTTTGGGCAAACCTTGTTTAAAGTGGCCTTGGTCTTCTTTTATCCTGTTACTTCACCTATTATCATAATCTAAGAATTTGAAGCTAGATTCTTCCTGTGGGAAAAGATATTTAAGTGTAATTTGCCATCAAAAAGCAGACATGATAAAACTCTACCAGAAATTATTTAAGACAAAGTGGTATGGAGGAGACAGCTGTGAATCCTCTTTCAAAGAAGCTTTTTAGTTTTAAGGCTTAGCCTGGGTGCCATTGTAATTGTTATCATATGGCTAACTTGTCACCAGTTCTCATGGTCCATGATTTAGGTAATATTTATTGGTTAATTTTAAAGCTAAAATTTCAAACAAGCTTCTCTGGATTTGAACATGACATATGAAGCTAGAAAAGAGGAAAGACTACTACCACTTAAGTGGGGACAAATTCCTTCTTTCACTATTATCCCTAGACTGAGTGTTAAAACTATTTTGGGTAAGAAACTGACCAGGGCAGGAGCAATGGCCTGATTACAGGAAGGGGGACAGATCCTCAGCTTGCATATCACACTATATGGTTTCCAATGGGACCTGAGCCCTCTCTCACTGTCTAGGGAGTGTCCAGAAATGGGGCCAGGAACTGGAGAGCAAACACACTGTTCACCTTATAACAGACAGATTTTTTTTCAATATGATTGAGATGAGTTATTTATACCTTCATCTCACACACTGAAATGGGAATATCATTGCCATTTTACAGAGCAACAACTTGAAGATGTGATATGAGTTGTCAAGATCATACACTACTAACCCTAATAACATAAACACACAACATTTGCAGTGTGGCAGAGACTATACCATTGTTTTACATATATTAACATAGTTATCCTCCCAATGACCATATGGGATGTGGCTCACCACTGTTCTCTTTAAAGATAAGGAGAGGAAAGAGGAATTCCTTCAACATCACTTCTTTGATTTGCTGTAGAGACCATCGATCATTCTGTGTCACAGTGTGGGTCTTTCTACTCTCTTGCAGACATTCAGTGAGTACATGTGTATGATGCATATATAATTGGGAGAGTAGATGACACAAAAAGTTATTTATTCTACCCTGTTGAATGGGGACATTCAACGATAATGAGAGAAGACAAACCCTAAATACAAAAGAAGCAGAAATAGACGGTGGGAAGAAAGAAGGACAGAGGAAGAAAGAGAGGAAAAATATCGATGATAGCTGTTACCTTAAGAGGGAGGACCTTAGCTGCGGGGAAAGAGGCGGGAGACACCAGCCAGGAACCCAGATGCTCAGCTTCTGTTAAGGTTTGGACATGAACTGTTTTCAAAGAGACACACAGTGAAGATTCAATCACCAGTTAGGCAATGTTTAGAGAAGGTCTTAGAAAGGTAAAGTACTGACCTCATCAATGAGTTAGTCCATTGATGAATTTCTTAGCTAAATGAACCATCGGAAATTGTGGCCTCACTCATGGAGGGAGGTTGCAGGGGGACTGGCTTTGAAAGGGACTTCCGGTCCCCATCCTCTTCTTCTCCGGCTCTTTCCCTGCCCGCTGCTTATCAGATATCATGAGGCAGCATCTTCTTCTGTCATCAAGCCTCTGCATTTCAGCCAGCCAACCATGACCTGAAACAGTGAGCCCAAATATATATTTTCCACTTTAAATTCTTTATGTCAGGTATTTAGTCACACTAATGAAAAGCTGACCATTATAGATTGTTTCTCCAAACTCTGAGTGACTTTGATCAGGGGAATCCCATTTTCTTCACCTCAGAAATGGCAACACTGATGCTCCTATGCCTCATTTCCAGGGGTGGAAAAGTTGAAGCACACATTTTGAGAATAAACTGAATTAATAGGAATAAAAGAAGTTTAAAAAGAATAAATGGATTTTTTACAAGTAATGCAAGGGAAAGTGCTTCATTCATTCAGCAAATATTTATCAAGTGCTTACCAGATACAAAGATCAAAGTACAGTGTATTTTCAAGCCACTTATAAGACCTGTCCTGTGGTGGAAGAAATTCAAAAGAGAATTAAAAGTGGGGGCAATGTCAGAAATGGGAGATGGGAAGAGAAACAAGTTCCCTTTCTTCCTGCTTTTACGACAGGCCATCTACACGGTTTTCTAGACTATCCCAGTGTTGTCAGCCTGGGGTCTGCATCTCATGCCATCTATTCCTTAGGATGGGGCTGGGTAAAGTTATGTTTATAAATGGCGTGGCAGGAAAGCCACATGTACACACTGTGTGCATGCCCTCATTTAGTGCAGGCTGCTTTTCTAGAACAGAATTTTTAAAAGAACTGTGATAACTATCCCAAGAAATTTGGACTTTGGGTCACATTTTCCCACCCACTTCATTGCCACTGCCCCCTGCCCATCAGTTTATTGTGAATCTTCTTTAGGTCTCTGTTAAGGGGAACAGAGGCTGCTCTGTGGGGGGTTTTTTGAGTAAGAGTCTCGTTTTGTAGTTCAGCTGGTCCTGAGCTCAGCCTTGACCTCAGCATTCCTCCTGCCTCTGCCTCTGCAGGCACGGGAACCACTGGGCTAAATCCCTGGCCCCTGCTCTGTGGTTCTTACAGCTTCTTACCACAGCAGTGGCAACTGCTTCCTCAAATTTCACCTTTTCTCTTTTTCCATTTTACCACTTTTCTCCATTTTCCACATAAATGAGGCCTTTGAGTTGAAACAGGATGGAGTGGAGCGTGAGCATCAGCCTCTTGAACACTCTTGTTTGAGGAGTTTAAGGGAAGTTTTTCAGGTTTTGTAAAGCAAATGAGAAGGCGCAGCTGCTCATCCACACTGGGCCCCGTTAGTACAGGGACGTGCATTTGTCATTAGGTACAAACACTCAAAAACAAGGAAACTGGAAAGAGAGTCCTGAAAGGAGTGAGGACAAAGGTACAACAATGCTGCCTGAGGAACAGTCTTCATGTGCAAACCTGAAAAGAACAGAGGTCTGCAAGACCACATCTGTTACACATCTGGGCTCTGCAGACAGGCTTTCAGCTCAGCAGAGCCCACCTCCTTCATACAGCTGACTTTAAAAAACTTACATTCCAGACGCATATTTCCAAATGTCAGCTGCTCTCCTCAAAGTTGCACCTCAGGGGGGATGTTAGCTTGTCCCTGAGGGCCGCTCTGCACTGCTGCTACTCTGGGGGGACCGGCCAAGTCAAAGCCAAAGATCAGTCTTCGCTTAGATTTTCAGAGAGATGCCTCAGTCTGAGCAGTGGAGCATATGATCTATCCAGTAATGGGGTTTGGGGGTGAGAAAACAGGGTACAAGTTAGTATGAAATAATAGCAAATGTCTATTGAGACAGGGAAGGCATGTACCATTCTAGGTGTTCTGGGTAAATTATCTCATTTAATTCTCAGAATAACCTCAGGATATACCCCATCTCTGATTTTACAGAGCAAGAAACTGAAGCACGGAGAAGTTCATTAACGTGCGCCATGATAGAACAGGAATCTGATTCCAGAAGGCTCGATCTCAAGCCTTCTGTGAAAGCTTCTGTGAAAACAGATAGCAAGGGTTGGAATGTAATGATCTGAGGCTACCGGATGTGTACAGGCAGGTGGAAGAGGAAGAGATGCCGGAAGAGCAGCAGGGAGGGACTCGGTGGAGTAGGTGGTGCTGAACACTGAAGCAAGCCCAGGGGGTCTCCCCCCACGTGGAACTCTCCCTCCATGCTGGGCAGTGGACAAGGGTAGCTGAGTGCACTTGGGAAGAACTTTACTGCAACTGATAATTAGAGATGAAGAAACTGATTTTAAACATGAATTCTGTCTTGACCCTTTCCTTCTTAGTTTCTCTGTTCCCTGTCGTTTTAACCTCATGAAAAAATAATGTCAACTACTATTATGTTATTGTTAACTACACTCTCCCTTGAGAGTCCTCATGTAGCGATGGTGCAAGAGTTCTCACCACTGTCCATCTGCAATTTTTTTTTAAGCTCTGAAGAATCCAAGCAACACCAAGGATTAGGAAGCTGGTTCTCGAGAGTCTGGAGAACAGACAGAGTTATTTTCCTCTAGCTTTGGAATGGGGAGAATCAGGCAAAAGAGTCTCAATACTTGCTATAATTGAAACTGGGCTTATTAACAGGGGCCAGATTGATTCAGCACAGAAGATAGGGTTTGCTTGCTAAACTCATAAAGAAAAGTTCAACCCAGTTGGCTACTGAGAGTACATATTTCCAGCAACCGTATCTCTACTAACAATGTTAAAGCCAACAGTTAGAAGTCTCTGAGAATTACTGTATGTTGTTTCACATCCACTATCTCATTCCCTTTTCATATTAATACACTATGAAACCGATATCATGCTGTTATCATCCTCACTTTACAGTGAGGAAAGAGAGATGTAGAGATGACCGACGGCTTGCCAAGGTCTCACCGCTCTTGTGAGATGACTGAATTGGGAACTGAGGTCTGACTAATCATAAAGCCAATTAAACAGCACTCTTAAAGCTCCAAAACATTTCTCTCACCTGAATCCATACTAAATACATCTGTGTAGAAATGACTAACAACCTGACACTCTTTCATTAAGAAAAGTAGATTCTCTAGGGACAAGGAGCCCAACTCTTCTAGATCTTATGGATGGATAAAAAATTTAAATGTGTAGGAATTTGACAGAAAGTTATTTTAACTTTGCTGAGCAAATTTTTAAAAAATATATTTCATCATCATTTTACTAAGGAGGACTAATTTAAAAACGAAATAGATGAAAATTAAATATCAGAATCTAAAACTTGAATAAATTTAAGCCCCAAGACAAATCACTTCTCTCCTCTGGTTTGTCTCATCGTATTTTTAACCCATTGCACATGACTGGCACCGACACAGGGGGCTCTCTGGGAATATCCGTCCGTCTATCCTTTGCCTCCTAATAGAACACTTTGATTTAGACTATTGCTGGAAAAATAGGATGGAATTTATTATACTCTTTTTATAACTCAGACTTTCCATTACCTTCATCTGGTTTCTATCCTCCCCCACCGCACAATTAGTCTGAATATTTGAGGTTTCCCTATTGTCTCCACGAAGGTTCTTGAAGAGAAGGTCAAATCAAGGGCAGGTCTCACGGGTCAGAAGTATTCTTTCTGTTTTGAGTCAAATGAACAATTTCTCTAAATAATTTTTAAAGGTAAAATCACTGTGTTACTGAAGTCACTGGCTGTTTAAACCAAATGGGTGAGGAAGTCTTGAGCCAAAACTCATAGTGCTTGAGAACTGATAATCTGTCACAGTGCAAATGGGCAGACAGAATTAACTTGTGCCCTGGGGTAAAGACAGGGCACTGATCAATGTGGTTTAGGTCTGATTTGTTTGGGGCCAGTGACCTTCCCCTGCCCTAATATTTTTCAGACCTTTTCTGGCCACTTGACATCAGGCATTCTTAGTTTATACGCCGCAGGTTATCTTGAGGGCAGCATTTCCTTCTCTAGGGGGTATGTGAAAAGTCCTCCAGGTAAGCTGTGTAGTATCACTTGATTTCAGTACGTATTTCTTTGACATTGGGAGGACAATGTCTCAAAAGTTTGGAAAATGTCTTAGCATCTTCCTTATTAAGCACAACACCCAGAGAGGAGGGAATACCTTGGTGAAATCTTTTAACTTCTAAGTATAAAATGAGGGAGAAAAAGAATGTGGTAGTAATATAAAATAAAGGAAACAAAGCTTATGTATACAGGGGGTGGGGGGTTGTCAGGTGGGTGGGGGAACGGGAAAAAATGAGAATCAAGTTGTATCATATACTGGTACAAACTCTGTGTTGAATGTGATGATGACGTGTGTATATAATGTGCCAATAAAACTTTGAGTTAAAAAAATGAGTCTTACCCATCTGAAAACCAAGTCTCCATATCTTCAAGCCACCCAGAAGGTTTCAAAAGCATGCACACTCATTTCAAATGTTCCAGGGTTTTGACGGTGTAGTTTGCCGAGTGACTCAGAGGACAAATGAGACTAAATTTCCTTCAGGCCTAATGACAATGGATTTGTGGATATGGACGACCTGAGTCCCCAAATGGGTTCTACAGCTGCACTTCTGTGAGCTTGAGCAAAAACTGCTCCATGCCTGTTTCCACAGGTGTAAAAAAGAGTTCAAGTGCGACACTCCGTGTAAAGCTCTAGCACTGGATCTACTGTAATGCGTAAAGAACATTAACAAAATATGGCAGAGGTCATCTGAGCTACCACATATTCAAGGTACTACCCTGTATTTCCCAGCATCTGGGCTAACACTCTTAACAGCTGCTGTATGTTCTCTCTCTCCCCTGCCCTAGTGATGTTGGCCTCACATTGAGACCATAGCATCGTGGCATGGATGGATCCTGGGTCATAAGTGCAGGAAAACTCATGCTGAGCCACGTCAAGTTGTTATAAACGCACATCTAGCCCTCCCATGAAAAGGCATGGAAAGGCACTTCCTCACAGCTGCGAGGGCTGGAAGCCCACGGTCAGCGTGTCTGCAGGTTAGTTCCCGAGGCCTCTCACTGTAGATGACTGTCACTTCTCTGTGTTCTCACACGGTCTTCCTCTGTGGATGCTTCATTTCAGATTTCTTATTTTTCTTTTCGAGATGATGCCTTGCTCTGTAGTCTACACTGGACTTGACTGCATAGTATAGTCTAACCTGGCCTCCCACCTCAGTCTCCCATTTTCTAGAATTACAGAGTGGCACCACCAAACCCAAGACAGATTTCTTCTTTTTCTAATGTCTCAGTCGTGTCAAATTAGGGCCTACTCTATTGGCCTCATTTTAATTTGAGCTTCTCAGTTTTCAAATGGAGGTTTATTTGGAGGTAGTTGGGGATCAGCCTTTAGTACACGAACTAATTGTGGGGAATTGTGCACCGTTCATCCTGAAGCACCACACAGCCACAATTTCAGTGAGGATGAGGCCCTGGGCCTCGGGCCTCGCCGTGCAAATCTAGACGAGTGCAGGGTGTGAACACACTTTGGTCTACAGCAAGATTCTTGAAACCGATTCCTCTCAAGGCAGCAATGGCTAGGCCACCTTCTGAATTTAAACAGAGCTAGTCTGCAGGGTCTCCATTTCATCAGGAAGTGTCCAGAGCCAGTGTAAAGGGCAGAGCTTGTGAAAAATCCTTTTCAATAGATTGGAGCAGCCTTCTCAATGTTTTTCTTCCCCAAGTTACTAAAACATTCCAGAAAATTGTAAAACCAAAGGACTTTCAGTTTACAGCTCGCTCTTTGACGATGGTACTCCTGTTTAGTTTGTGTTCATCAGTAAGAAGAGGGTCTGAAGAACAGACCGACTCGGTCAGAGCGCCTGGTGGCCCTGCTCCCTGGGCGCGCTGCCGCCCCTCTCAGCAGGGACTGCGTCCAAGTAAATAAAGCTTAGGCCACAGTCACTTCCAATTAGATGAAAATATTTCCTTTTAAATTGGTTTTTCTGCCCTCTTTGAACATATGAAGGGCTAATTTGGGGTTTCGCCTATCCTTTCGGGTTATTTCACTGTTTCAAACTTGGCATATGTGTAAAAACATAAAAGAAAGTTAAATCAAGACTCGGAGCCAGGAGATGTGATTAATTGCTGGCCTTTTTAAAACAAGTCACTACACAAAGCTCAGTAACAAATGGATGCTGCCTCAGATCATGAATTAACAGAAACAGCCTGCTGAAGAGGGAGCTGATAGTTCAGAACGGCTTTTGCAGACAAAACCATCTCTGGCAGCCCTGCACAGGTAAAAGGATTGGTTAGAACATCCACAGGGATAGCCCTCCGCCCTCATTCTCTACAGGAGGAAATTTAACAAGTCCATTTCAGATTTGGCAGTAAATTCCAGTTCATGTTAGAAAGCAGATTGTTTCTTTTTTTCTGCCACTCCATGCACCCTGGCTACACTGGAGATTAAACCCTGGGCCCTTGCACTGGGCTGCATCCCCAACCTTCTATTTTTTATTTTGAGACACAGTCTTGTGGGGTTGCTAGGTTGACTAGGCTGTAATCCTTCTGCTTCAGCTGCCTGAAGGGCTGGAATTACAGAGGTGCAACAGCATGGCCAGCAAGGCTGTTTCCTGGGGCTTGGCAGAGTTCAGGTAGGCGGGGCTGTTTTGTAATGGGCTGAGATGGTGGCCAGGGCTCCAGCCTAGGCCTACAAAGTGGGACCAGCTCCTAGGTCTTCTGGGATGGCTCAGAAGTCTGCAAAGATGTGAAATGGAAAACCCGGCCAGGTCAGAGTCCAGTGGGCCTGGGCTGGGCTACACTGTCTGACTCTGCAAACCAGGTTCTGGCAGACTGTGGATCTGGGCTGCCTCCCAGGGGTCTTGGGGGCACCCTGAGCCCGACCTCTCTGCCGCACATGTGGGAGTTCCCCTCCGTGCCCAGCCTCTCCCAGCAGCCTTTCCTGGTCAGCAAGACCTGCCCCGAAGAGATCTGAAGGGACATACGGGTCTCTCCTACAGTCTGCCATTTTCTCCACAATGCCTACCTTTGTCACCATGGGAAACCAAGTCCATTCTGAAGAGTAACCCGCATCCCTATGGCTTTTTGCAGCTGTTCACTCACTGCCCAAGGTCCGCCTTGCTCGTTTCACACCTCTGTCACTCACAGGGCTGCTGCGGGTCAAAGGAGGTAATATTTATAAAATGCTTGGGGCATGGAGGAGATTCCCAAAGCAGTGAATGGCAGAGCCAATGAGACATGCTGTGCCATGATCCGCAGGAGGGCAGGCTCAGGCTGTGGGGCTGGGACAGCAGTGAGGCCTGTATACACTTGCTCCTCTGGTGTAGCTGACAGCAAGGGCAGAGCATGATAGGAAGAGCATCCGGGCGGGGGCGCTGGCCCCGAGTTCTGACGTCATCAGACTTGTGCTCTGTGTCTCGGCGAGACGTGTAAGCTCTGCAGGCCTCCTTGTCTTCTGTGAGGAAAGAAGGAAGGTTTCAAATGCTTCAGTTGCTAACCAAGGGCCCAAGGAAACCCAAGGAGCTGAGCCTCCTCTGGAGCAGGGATGAAGGAGTCCCCTCTCCTCCCCTCAGCGCCACAGGTTGTGCCCATGAGAGCCAAGCTTAAACCTCACATCTACAGTGCTGCTCCCCACATTTCCCACCTCTCGCTCAGACTCAAGTTCTGATTGGAGGTTCACCCCAAGTGGCTCTCCAGAGGGACAGTTAGTGCTGAACCCCACAGTGCCTCCATTACGGGGTACAGCAGCCCTCAAAGTCCGTGCTGCCCAAGGGACCTTGGCTACAGCCTCCCCAGACTGAAGGCACCCACGCCCCCTGCCCTTCCCCTAAACCACTCAGGATTGCTTTTCTACCGAAAAGTAATTTTCCTTGGCCCAAGTTTGCTAAGGTTTCTAAGTTCTTTGTCTTTGTACTTTGTATATCTTGCTGGGGCATTTCCTAGCAGTCAGCTCCAGTGACACTGAGCAGTAATGCTTTCCTGTCTCCCGATCTTTACCAGTGAACTAGAGGTCAGCCCAGCGCAGCTTCCCGAACCCAGGGCTCTCACGCCTCCCACCCCTCCGGGAGCCTCAGGCTGGAGGAGCGCTCGCTGTTCATCCATTCTCTGGCCGAGAACTGCTCAAGATGGCTGGTGACTTCTCTTTAAAATTTGTAGTAAATGTAAAGCACCACATTCTCTTTCCTTCCCATCTGTGTCTTCCCTTCCTCTCCTCTCTCCTGTCCTCTTTTCTCTTCTCTCTCTTTCTTCTGTATCTCCTCAGATTAGGGTCAAAGAACACAAGCTGTGGGGCTAGAGATGACATAATATCTCTTGGCAGCCTCTTCGTCCCCGCTGGAAGCCAGCTTTGGCCAGGAGGAGTGTCCTCCGTCGTGTCTCAGTTCTTTCGTCTTGGATTTGTTCAACCACAGATAAGGTTTAGCTTCTTTTCCTATGTCTATATTCCTCGCTGTCTTTCAGCCGTTAGTTACCTTCTGATTTGTGTATTGTTTTCTCTGTGTATCCGTCTCCTGACTAGAACTTCATGAGACAGAACTGATAGCAAGTGTGGCCCAGAGGACAGGCTGTGAGTCATGAAGCTGGGTCTGCTGTGGCCACGTCTTCCTGCTGAGTGCAGCGGTGGACTCCTTGCCAGTGGAAAACAAATGCAGCAGCTTCTTAACGCCTGGGATCTGGTAACTGAGATGAAGGAGCAAGTGTCAGTGGTGGTGGGTCCTCTGCAGCTTCTAGGAAGCAAATGGCAAGCAAAAGTCCTTTCATTCTCATTTCAAGTCATGGTCTGAGAACCAGAAATTCCATGGCTGTCCTCAAAGAAAATTTTTATTACCTCTCCAAGATGACATTGTTAAAAAAATCAAAGATAAAGTTTAATTGCAGAATCACAACAGCCGTTAACTTTACAGTTTCACCAAATTTCAATATGAAAGTAGATGATTGGAGGAAATGTAACAGTGAGACTTGGAGTGGAGGTCGGAAGAGACACGCAAACACGCTGCACCACCCTCCCTGCCCTGCCCTGCCCTGGTCAAAGCCCTGTGGTGAGGAGTTGCTCATTTTCCCCCAAGACCCCCACAGGATCCCCCAGTCACTCCTAGACCAACAACTAGGTTCAAATCCCGTGTTGCAAGGCTCAGGAATACATTCTGACCTAGGAAGAGATGGCTTTTATAGGTTCCAAGACATCGCTGATATCTATTGTCAGAAGCCTGAAGAATCCGTGTGCACTAGAACTGTAAACTACTATACGAGGTCAGCATTTTTTTCCAGTACTGAAGATTGAGCCCAGGGCCTCACACATGTGAGGCCAGTGACCTATCACTGAGCTACAACCCCAATCATTGCTCTGAGACAGGGCCTTGTGAAGTTTCCCAGGCTTGCTTTGAACTTACAACTCTATCTTCATTCTCCCTAAGAGCTGGGACTATAGGGAGGACCCCTGTGCCCTGCACAAACTTCATCTTATGGAAGAATGACATGTAGATTTGCCTTAATAGAAACCAAGAATGTAATGTAAATCTACATAATTATGTCAGTGTATGAAGGAACACATGGCCAATGAAGCAAAATAGTCCAGAAAAATACCTGAATATGAATACGAATTCATTTATGAAACAGTGAAATTTCAAATAAGTGATTGTGCTGCCCTGCTTTCTGTTCCGATGACAAAATAGCTGAGCTATTGGAAACCCTTTGGATGCCCACGTGTGGAGGGTGGGTGAGATGAGTCCGGCCACACCGGGAAAGTGAAGCACAGCACAGCCACTCACGACAATGCGACGGCTCTGTAAGCCTTGGCACCTCGAGATGTACATAGCATGCTAGAAAGCGAAACAAAGAAAAAGAAGGCAAAGTGCTGGACAGCAGGTACTGTATATCCTTCTGTGTTTTTAAAATGTATATAGGTTTTCTATAAATGTCTAGAGAAGGTCTAAAGACACACAGAAATTGTTAACAGATTTTATCTCTGGAGAATGGGGTGGGGAGAGCAGACGGGGCGAGTCCTCATTGTTTATTGGAGGTACTTCTGAACTGCGTAACTTTTTAAAGTGAGAAGCATTAGTTTTGTTTTTCAAAAAAAAAAAATCCCTTCTCACTTTATTTTATTTTCTTATAAGACTCTTTGTTTCCCTGTCTTCTTCTTCAGCGATTCCCTCCTGAATGGAGCTCCCCTCCCCCTTGGTCAGAGGCCCCCAAAATAAGATCTTTCAGCCCCAGCCAGGTTGGCAACGTCAGGAAACTGGGCAAAGCTACAGGTAGCCTGAGCTCCCGCCCCTAGTTCCGCCTCCACTCCCCACATGATTTTGGGTGACTCATTCTCCCTGAACCATGTGTGACTTGAAGTGGGACCGAGGGCGAGGTGGCTTCTCAGGTCGAGGTCAGATCAGCGACCTTCTCCTGTCCACTGCCCTCCGAGAGCCACTCTGAGGACAACTCCTGCCTTATAAGGGAAGCTGCGGCAGCAGCCAGCTGTCACTCACAGGTGTCCCCAACGCTGATGGACCCAGAGTGCTCTGACTTCCCCCAGGGCCGCTCTATTTCAGGTCATTATCAGCCATGCCACATTTCTGTCTTACTTTCATTATCTAAATGGCCTCTGTAGGCCAAAACGCAGATGATCAGGCATCCAGTCGAGCTGTCTGTGTTTAGATCTGAAGGGGGTTACTCTGAACAGTTCTGTCGCCCAAATACCTGTAGTTTCAGGCCTAATGGCCAACTAGATAAGCAGGACATAAACAACTCCATGAACACGACTATCTTTCATCCATCATCCCTCTGTGTCCGCCAGCATGCTTGGTGCTTTGCATGGGACGTGTCATGTCATCCTCTGACAAAACTAAGAGTTGTGTTGTCAGTCCCATTTCTCAGATGAGGAAAACTGAGACTCATAGAAAACTCAACCTGTAAACGTGTGTACAAGATATCAACTGGCTTGTAAGAAGTTGAGTCAAAGGTTGTGTACAAAAACTCTTTATGCTCAGTGGCTTTATTTATTTATTTATTTATGTTTGTTTTTTGAGACAAGGTCTCACTTGGTAGTTCAGGCTGGCCCTGAGCTCAGCCTCAAACTCACATCACAGCAATTCTCCTGCCTCTGCCTCCTGAGTGCTGGGATTACAGCTGTGAGCCACCAGGCCCAGCTTTAGTGGCTTTTTCATTGACAATGACCAAACAAGTCACACCCGAAGCCCATATGCATATAGGATAACGATAAAATTCATTACTGGTCCTTTTTAATTTTTCCCCACTTAGCTCTCCAAAACCTACCCAAGTACCACCAAAATGCAATTGTTTCCATTCTCCTTCTTCCCCAGATATTTTCTTAAGTAAATAAAAACCTTCTGGCTGTCAAGATTTGCCAAGTTGTGGCAGCTGGGTGGGAGAGAAGAAGGCCAGCCTGCAGAAAGAGAGTACAAAGTAAACGTGGATGTGCTATTTGAAATATGACTAGTGCCTGTGTCAGAAGTTTGCAGGACTCTCTGTACCAGTTTTATTGATTGAGGCACTTTTTGGAAGCCAAGCAACATTTTTTGAAACAGACACTAGAAAACAACTTGCCTGGTGCTCATTTTTTAGTGACAAGTTCCACCTTATCTGCAGTGCCTCTGTTCCTAAAATTATAAGCACATGTCCCACTGTATTGAGAATAAATTTATTGAGACAGTAGGTTGGCATGGCACAGAGCAGCGTGCAAAACAGGAAGCCATGGCAAACGTTTCCATACTTCTGCAGACAAATTACTCTGCCTTCTTCGCTAGGAACCACGGTGGAAGTTAGTCGTTTATTTCCTAGACCTATTAAAGACTAATTGGTACCCATATGTCAGACTATAGTATTTCTTCCATCCCTTTAAAGTCTGCTGCAAGCTTAGATGGGAGGAAAAGACAGTAACTGAGTTCTCTTAGAATGAGATACACAGATCCTGTATATAAGCAACTTGGACGACACCTTTCCTTTTTCTCAATTTCCTTTTACTGCCTTTCAGTCAGCCCCTGCACTTCCTCTGTAACAGGCAAGTCTACAATGTTTGTTTTGAGCCTAGAGAGAACATAAGAAGCTACATTATCACTGAACCCAGAAACTTTTCTGGGAGGACACAGTGTAGGCATGTGCATCTCCCTCAAATTCATATGTTGAAATTCCTGCCCACAAGATAATGGAATTAGGACCAGGGGTCAATGGAAATGGATTAAATCATGAAGGTGGGGCCCACATGAATGGGGTCAACCCCAGAGAATAGCTTGTACCATCTACCATGTGAGGACACAGTGAGAAGACACTTCCTGTGACCCCGGAGGTCGGCCCTCATTGGAATCAGAGTCTGCCAGCATCTTGATCTTAGACTTCCTAGTCTCCAGAACCGTAAGAGGTAAACCATTGTCCTTTTGACCCCACTGGTCTGTAGTATGTCCTTACAGCAGCCCGAGTGTACTAGGACAGAGACCAAGGAATTTTGTCTATTTTCTTCCCTGCGTATTCCCAAAAGCTAACACCAATCTAGGCACATTCTTAGTGATCAGTAAACCCTCACTAAGTCAGGGAATAAATTAGGGATAATGGACATTGGGAGTCTCTGCCTGCAGCCTCGCCTGCTTCTCCTTGGTGAGAGTGCCAGCAGATTTCTTTGTTAGCACCCCTTCTTCCTGTTCTCATTGCTCATACTTAGATAAAGCTGATCTAGCCTTATCTCAGGGCTGTGAGCCTGAATCACGGACTACAGTGATTAGTTCAGAAATGGACACGTGATCCAATGAGCGTTAAACCCTCAGGTCCTATGGGAACCCTGGGATCCACTATTCTGTCTAGGAACTTCTGTCTCTAAGACACTAAGAGCTGGCCCTATCACTGTTCTGTTCATGGCAAGGGCCTGGTAGGAGTCAGGCGAGGTGAGGCCGGAACATGGCTGAGTTCTGCCCACATTAACCCTTGGTTCTTACTATACCTGGAAACCACAGTCCCTGGACTTTTTAACTGTATAACCCAACAAAAACTCTTTAACTAAATGCATAGGAAAAATACATTAAAGTATTAAATAACAGATTAAGGAAATGTGTATGATTTTAACATCTTGCCAACTATGGTTTCTATTGGAATTGGCTAGGACTTCAGTAGTTCTAGTCAGTGATCAGGCTGTAGTTTTAAAGAGATCTCAAAATACAGCGACTGGAATGAGATAGACACCCCCGCACCACCATGATGGAAGCCTGGGAGGCCATGAGCACCTTGGTCTGGCTTACCCAAGATCCTCTCTGTTATGTTGTTCTTCTCAAAATGCAACTTTGTTTCCAAGTTCACACAGAGGTTCTCTTTCCTGTGATCCCCTGTCTTCCTGCCCATGTAGAGGGAAAATGGAGGTGGAGGAGAATGTGTACAGACATCTTTAAAGATGCTACTGGCTTTTAAAATCTTGTTTATTTATGAAAAACGAAAGTTCATAACAAAATCATGAGAGAAACAATAGTTAGCATACAGTGTATTGTTATCTTCAAAGTAGTTACCCAGAATATAAGATATAAACCATAAAGATTCTTAGAATAAAGAAGAAAACAGGCAAGAATATAAACTTTCCTTTCAATTATCTAAGATAAACTAGTAATATAAATGAAACAAATATATATTAGCATATATGTTAAAACATTTTAAGGCAGTAAAATGTGTAATTTCGAGAGGTATCTGAACTTCTTCCTCCTTTCTTTCTTCTATCTTGCTCTTTATCTACATGCCTACATATATTGTATTTCTCAAATAAGAGAAATGATATTTGAGCTTGTGCATCTGACTTATTTCAGTTAACAATATGCCCTCCAGTTGTATGCATTTACCTATGAATGCTTTAAATTTAACTTTCTTTATGGCAACATAGAACTCCATTGTATATAAATACATTTCTTTTATCCCTCCATGTACTTTTTAGCCAAGATCAGCTATTATAAATTATGCTTCTATAAACACAAATACGCATGTATCCCTGTAATATAATGATTTTTAACTCTTTGCCACTGTTAGAAAAATCAGGGCATTCATGGCAAAAATATTCCTGCCTCTCTCCCTCTCCTTCTTCCTCGCCATTCACTCTCTCTCCCCAGTGGTACTTCATTTTACCAACTCACTTCTCTGTACTACTCTCATCACAAACCTAATTGGACAAGAATGAATCAAATTTTCCCATAATGTCAACATTGAACCTAATCATTGAATCTGATTCTGTGCTTGCCAATCTGGTTTGCGACCAGAATCATGGGAAGAATCAAGTTCGTGAACCAACAAACCACCGTATTCATTGAGCACCTGTTGTGCAGTACCTAGATATTGTATTGAGTGCTAGGGAGATAACATTGAAAAAGTACACTCAGATTTTTCAAACGTCAGAGGTCCAATTTTAGGTGATGGCTACTCCCACGGGGAGGTCTAGGCCTTCCAAGGTTTGGGAAGTCAGCCTCCTCCACTCCTATGAGTACTGCCCAGTTTTCTGACCTCCAGGCCAGTTTTTGCCTGCCAAACTGAAGGAAAATGTCCTGTCTGTGTCCATACTTAAAGGACATTACTCATGTACATATATTAATATTCTTCATTATCTGCTTTAAAACCTTCAATCTTATTCATGCTCTTAAAGACTGTCTCTTTTCAAAAGAGCTTCAGGTAGTTACAGAAAGATGGAAAAATAATTATCTATAAAGTGGAAGAAAATAATGTTACCAAATTGATGGGTATATTGTAAAAATTAGATGAGACATTAAATCTCTTAGCATAGAAAAGATGTCTGCTATCTCTAAAATCATTTTTGCTGTAATTTCTGAAGCAGGGAACATTCTCTTTCATTAATTCTACTTAAGGCGTATTGCACAGGAAGGATCTGGATTTTTTCTTTTAACAATGAGACCCTATTGTTTTTATGTTTAATGATTTAATATATATGAATAATGGTCTATCACGTTTTTAAAGATAACACACACTCATTATATGGTGTTTATAGAGAAAACTGAACACAAGAATTATTTTTATAATAACCCTGATTTTCACTAAGTGAACAATAATTCACATTTTCCTAAGTAGATGTATGAACAGCAATGTTTTTGGCTCCAAAGACACAGGCAGGCTCTGAACTGGCTACTCTAACACAAGGAAGCGTGCTGCTTGCAGGGTCATCCTGACCTTGTCTTGTTCTCCACAACTTTCCCTCTATGTCTGGTTGCTCAAGTCTCAAGGTGGCTTCACTTGTGGTGGGGATAGGTCTGAAGCAGCCGCAGGTTTTGTCCCATGAAACTACCAAATCCAGAAGGCGTTATAGGGCTGTAGTGAGCTGTAGTGAGCTTCTCACAGTCAAAGCTGGAAAGTTTCATTCCCTGGAACTTCCCTGAGCACTGCTGGCCTGGGTTGGCCCGCAACCCCATTCCGGATGCTGAAGCAGAAAGAAGCCGCACTGCTTTCCCCAGACAGGGACAAAAGGGGTCACCAGAGACTAATGAAACCACTGGGCCAGGGCTGGCTGCAGAGTCCCAGAGGTCCCCGTGCTGCCTAGCTGGAAGATGGGTCCTTGAACAAACATCAGGGTGTTACTAAAAAGAGGGAGGGGGTTACTAAAAAGAGATTGAAAGAAATGGACATGGCAGAAATATTTGAGAATATGAACATATTTATATAGTGTTAAATAATAATAGATTCAATATTCTTTGAATCTGACAATAAAAAAGTGTAACTACAGCTAAGGGTGTCGTTGCCCTTCAGTTCAAAGTTCCTTACCACAAGAAATATTATTTCATTCAAATGCTCTCCTGAGAAAATAAGGTTAAGAAAAGAAATGAAAAATATCAAGAGGTTGGAGTCATTATTTTTCAGCAATGTGTTTCAATTTTAGACAGTGTCAAATGACTCATGGTTATGAAGGGTGAGTAAACCTTTAGACTTGAACTTCCTTTCATCTCCCCACCCTGCCCGTCCCATTTTTGGCTCTATTACAATTTTTATAATATCATAGTTTAAAATGTTCGCATTCTGTTGTGGAAACTCTTTCATAATTGTTTAATATCATCATTGCCAAGTTCAAATGAATTACATGCTCGTGATACCACCCTTTCCACTACTTTGTCTTTTTTTTTTTTTTCCGTTCCGCTAAGTCAACTGGGTTTCATTATTAAATTTTTTTTTCAAGAAAGACCCATGGGTGTGTATTTCCCAAGCTCATTCAGGGGTAGAATTATGTATCTATGGCTTTCTTTTTTTCTTTTCTTTTTTTTTTTTTTTTTTTTTTTTTTTTTTTTTTTTTTTTTTTTGAGACAGTGTCTCTCTATGTACTTAAGGCTGGTCTTGAACCTACTATGTAGCCCAGGCTGGCCTAGAACTTGAGGTGACCCTCCTCCCCTAGCTTTCTGAGTGCTGGTGTTACAAGCATGTGCCACCACACCTGTCTTGTGTAGTGAACCGCACCTTAGGTGAAATCGTTTTGAGTCACATTTTCCTTTGGACATCCTAGATGGTGCTTCACTGCATCTTGGCCGTGAGTCTTGATTTT
>PVIR01029993.1:0-20643 GCA_004026965.1 Petromus typicus
GGAGGCCTCAGTGAGGACGGAGGGTCCCTTCCGGGCCTGGGCTGTGGGGGAGGCCTCAGTGAGGACGGAGGGTCCCTTCCGGGCCTGGGCTGTGGAGGAGGCCTCAGTGAGGACGGAGGGTCCCTTCTGGGCCTGGGCTGTGGAGGAGGCCTCAGTGAGGACGGAGGGTCCCTTCCGGGCCTGGGCCCTTCTGGTGGTTCTGGTTTTTGTGGAAGGAATGGTGGAGATGCAGGGGCCCTGAGGCTTCCGGGAGGCCTGGGCTGAGGGGCCCATCTGCACTGCACATGGCGGAAGGCGGCTCTCAGGGCTCCTTAACCATTCTTCTGGGTTGTTGCTGGGCAGGAAAAAGCAGGATTGAGGCCAGTGGTCTTGGACAGCTCTAGGAGGAGGAAGGGGGAGCCGCAGCTGACTCTCAAAAGAAAAGTGAGTGTGGTAGCCAGGCCTATCATCCTGGAGCTGCAGAAGCTGAGGCAGGAGGATGGCGAGCTGGAGCCCAGCCTGGGAAACGTGTGAGAAAGAGATTTTCTCAAAATACAGAATACTATTTAAGGGGAGAGTTGAGTCAGAGAATCCCTGGGCTCATTCAGGCCGAGGGACCTGGCCTGGAGAGGTGGGCGGGGACCACAGAAGTGAGGTGGACAGAAGTGAGTGACAGGAGCGGAGGGGGAGGAGCCTGCCTGCGGTGGGTGGAGCCTGCAGGTTAGAGACCAGGAGGGCAGGTGGGGCGCTGGGCTGGGAAGAGCAGGTGATTTATATGAGTGCTACAGACCCTCTTCCGAGGAGATGGGAAATAAATAAGCTAAATAGATGTGGTCGTATGAGGGAGCTCTGAGGAAGCACTAGCCAGCGTGCAAACAGTGATTATATTCACTATCTTGTTCATTTGTTTGGGCGGGTTTGAGACAGGTTCTTGCTGTGTAGCTCAGGCTGCCCTTGGGCTCGTGGCAGTTCCCTGCCTCAGCCTTCTGAGTGCTGGGATTATTCGAGCAGTGGTTTTGTTAGGAATGGGATCCTAAGTGATTTTTCTCTACTTTCCAGATTTTTATAACGTGGTAATAGTAGCTTTATAATGAAAAAATTTTGTAATAAAAAAGTATGAGGTGCCAGAAATCACAGGCTGCCCAGTAGCCCACGACACCAGGTGACCAGACCCCCCCTCTGCTTGGGTTTCCCTCATTCCCGGGGGACAGCTGACGTCTGTTCACTTGGCAGGGCTGCCGCCAGAGGACACGGGAAGGGGGCCAGGCAGACTCAGGAGAGGCCCGTGGTGGTCAGGCAGGCGTTTCTATGGTGGCACTTCTACCACTGGCCTTTGTGACAGCCGTTTCTGCCAGGGTCATTTATCCAGGGAGGGGAAAAGTGACAAGACAATCCCAGGTCGGACTGGGCAAGATTGGCTAGGCTCAGGGGCTGCTACTTACCAGTTTGTGTCGGGTTCTTGCTTAGGGGGAAAAGGTTTAATGTTTCAAAAAAGAAAATCATGTTTCTGACATACTTACACATCAGTAGTCATATTTAAAAGTTATCCTGTGGGGTGTGGTCCCTTTGAAGTCACGCAAATGACTGTTCTGTGACGACCCGCCTAACGGAAGAGCGCAGTGGTCCTCGCGCCCCCTTTCAGTACTCCTGTCGGGTGTAAGGTGTAGACTGTGGAGTCTACGAGACACAGAGACCGGCTAATCGCGGCCGATCAGAGTTAGCCTGTGAGGACCGTCCCAGGGGCGATTCCCCGCTTCACAGACCCGATTCTTCCTGAACGCACAGGAGAGGAAAGATCCTCCATGAGCACCAGCCAGCACCGTGGAGTCTTCCACTTTTGCTCAAGAAAATGTAGTAAGAGGCCTGGTGTTAGAATGATAAGTGAAGACAGTCGCTCCCACAGCTCCGTTTTGCGATGGTAACAGATCGCTCCCAGCACTTCTCCAGCAGACTTCCCTGCTCCCCAGCACAAATGCATGGGGGTCATATCACCCTCTGGCTTTCTCATCAGCTCTGCAGCATCCCCTGAGTATCCAGATTGTGCTTGAACTTTCTACCTGAAACGGCCCATTCTGCCTCGAGGTTCCTGTAGTCTTCTGCCTTTTCGTGCTCACCCGGGCTTGTGCTGTGAGTCTCTGTCCTGGTGAGAGGGCAGGGGTTGTCCTGAGTCTCACCACGTCAGCTGCGCAGGCCCTCCGCCCCGGCAGTCCGGCTTTGCAGTCACCTTCCTCCCTCGCTGCTGCACACGCAGCACCAGGCATGATGCTCTTCTGCTGAAAAACTGCCCGTGCCCAGGGTCAGGCCAAGGTTTCTTTTAACAGCGCTGTGTGCCACGGCTTTTAAGACTCAGGTCCTTAGCTTTCTCCCACTTCTCCGCTTCCCAGCACCATCGGCCGCACACACTCACGCACGTATGTACGTATGCACGCACGCACGCACGCACGCACGCCCGGCTCTCCTGTGCGTGGCACTGCCTGCTGCCTCCAGCCTCTGCTCGCTCTTTTCCTTTAGCTCGCCGTGCTCACCTCCTGCCTGCTTCTCCGCCTTCCTCGCCCTTGCTTTGTGCAGGTCTTCCCGTGCACGTGCTGTGCCTCAGGGATCCCCGTAGGGCAGTGGCTTCTGTCCTTGTCTCACCTGTCCGCTTCTCAGCCCACTTCCTCCCCAGCGCACACTGCTTCCCTCTCTTTGGGCCTATAGCCCCACTCTGTAACTTGTGCTGTGACTTACTTATTTCCTTCCCGTAGGTTTGTTGGAGGCAGGGTCTCACTGTGTATTCCAGGGTGCCTGAATTCACTGTGTAGGCCAGGTTGGCTCCAAACTCATGGTCACCCTCCTGCCGCTCCACCTGCCATGATTTCAGCTTATCATTTTTCTCCTGTCAGTACGCTTGCCATTTCCAAATGAAATAAACGTTGGTTAATTCCACTATGATCAGAGACTATACTGCCTCATTCCCTTTAAATGTATAAGAGCTTGTATTGTGGCTCAGAATGGCTTTCTCCTGGAAAATGTGACACGTATCCTTGAAAAGAAACTCTGTTTCTTGCTGAGTGCGGTGGCAGTGGCATCACATGGTAGCGGCAGTGCTGCTGGTCCAGTGCTCTGTGTCCTCCTGGAACCCGTCTGTGCTCTGTCCATCAGTGAGTGAGCCATGTTGGCCTCTCAGCTGGGATGGTGGACTTTACTGATTCTCCTCGGGTTTTTTTAAGTTAAAAAAAGTGCTGAATTTCAAAGGGAAGTTGTGGACAAGGAAAGTTGGGGTATTATATATACTTGTGAGCCATCCTTTCACTTTTAACCTGTTTCTTAATATGTGAATTATGTGATTTGTTGCTTTTGTTTTTGCAGCACTGGAATCAAACCCCGGACTTCACCCTCACACATGCTAGGCAAGTGATCTGCCACTGAGCTATGCCTAGTCATTTTTTTAAAATCTTGAGATAGACTTTTGCTAAGTTGCCCAGTCTGGCCACAAATTTGGGATCCTCCTGCCTCAGCCTCCCAGACAGCGGAGATTAAAGACATGTGCCACCATTCTTGGCTTGAAGTATATTTCTTATAGACATCTTTATTTAGTCTGTCTCTCCTTTTTACAGTGGACACCTGAGTTATACCTAGCATGACATAGGAAGAACTTGGGTTACAACCAGAATTTTATTTTAACTTATGGACAAAGTCTTGAATTATGACCCAAATGCCAGCTGCTTGTGCTTCCAAATGGTCTCAGATAAAGACTTAACCCTTAAAGAGTTCTAGAAGAAGCATGACAGCATCTTTTCCTGTGTGGGGTTAATTGAGAAATCCTGGGCCAGTCTCTCTGTAAGGACACTGAGGGCTGCCTGTAACAGCAGAGACTTTGCAGGTTGGGTAGAGCAGCCTGAACCTTCAGCTGGCCAACGTGAGTTAAAATCAGCCCTCAGGAATGAATTGGGTTCATAAGTCAATGTCCTCCTTTACTTTGGACTTTCAGGCTTATGCTCACTTAATTTTAACTTTAGGCACAGCTGGACAAAATCTCTTACCATACTGAATCAGTTATTATTTTGTCTTTTTCTTTTTTTCATTTTCTTCTTCTTTTGAGTTGACTGTTTCCCCATGGTATTTCATCACCTGTTTGCACATTAATTATTTCTCTCTGTTTAATTTCATTAGTGGATGCCATAGACAGATTTCTCAACCTTGACACTGTGGACATTTAGGACAGATATTCCCTGTTGTGAGGGTCGCTTCAAGGGTTGAAGGATATTTAGCAGTGTGCCTATCCCTGCACATCCACTACGTGCCACCAGCTCTCTATCACAGGTGTTACAATGACAGCGTCCTCTGACACTGCCAGGTGGCCTCCTGGGTGCAGAATTGCCCCTGTGTGAGCACCACTGGCCTGGGGTCAGCTTACAGTATTCATCTTCATCTGTAACTTATCATAGTCTGCCTTCAAGTAATAATATATCATTTTATGTATAGTGTAAGAACCTTGTGTCACTGCTTTCATTTCCTTTTCATATTTTGGTGCAGTATTATCATGGCTTTGCTTTTACTTAAGTTAGAAACTCGACAGTATACCATTATGACTAAGGTATCTAAAAAATTCTCATATACTTGGCAGTTTATCAATATAGTTTTCAATAAGTCATGACTCAAAGAAGAAATCACAAAAGAAATTGGAAAGTAGTTCAACTGGAATGAGAATGCAACATTAAAATTTGTGAGGTTCAGCTAAAGTGATACTGGAATGAGAAAATACAGCTTCAAATGTTGATATTAGAAAAAGAAAAAGTTGTAAGGATCCAGTCTAGACTTCCGGTTTTCGTTTCCATGTGGATGAGCTTTGAAGTTGTGGGTCCATCCTGACAGTAAGCAAAAGGCCAAGCAGCCTGAAAAATCAGCAGCTCCTCTCGGATTGGTGAGAGAGAAGATGACCCAGAGCCAACTACTGCCCAAGGTCGGAGAGGTGGACAGATAAAGGAGCGGAGCGGAGTCTACCACAGGAGCCAGGTCTGGGGTAGGAAAAGCCCCAGTGTAAAGAGCAAGTCGCCGGAGGCTCAGTGGGCCTGTCTGTTAGAGACTGCAGGAGACCGCACTCTTCTGTGGATCTTACCTCCAGGAACACGATGGCACTTTCATAGCAGATACTGGGGTAACCCCCTCCCTAGAAAGAGTGGAGTGAAATATTTAGCTTTCAGAAAAATCTACTAGCTTTAAATTCTATATCCTGCAAAAGAAAAGGAAAAATAAAGACTTTCTCAGAATGAGAGAATTTGTTGCCAGTGCATCTACCTGTCTTGCAAGAAATAGTAAAAGGTTCTGTAGAGGAAAGGAAAATAACGTAGGTCAAAGACTCATAGCTACATAAAGAAATGAAGAGCACAGAAGAAGGATCAAGGGAAAGTAAACTTTTTAATTTTTCTTACTCTTCTTGATCTAACAGATAAAAGTCGAGCATATAAAGATCAGCTTCGCACACGTTTAGAGAGAGGGTAAGTGTAAGACGATGAGCTGCGTGCATGTATCCCGTGGAAACACGAACTGAGCCATAGCACGGGCGGATCCTTGAAGAACTCTCACGGTAGACGCCCTTCACGCCCCAGAGTACACCAGGCAGACACCAGCACCAGATTGTGCTGGGCTCTCCCTGCAGGTCCTCATGAACAGAGCTCGTTCACTTGGATAACAAGAGTTCTTGTTGCCTTCTTGGCCTTACCTCAATGGAAATCCTAAACAATAAACAGAAAGTGCCAAACAGAGCTGGCGGATCTCACTTTCATTTCTCTATTATCCAGTGCTGTCCCTTGTCAGAGTAAAAATGTTTTCCCCCAAAACCCTTTAATGTTTTAAAAGCAGTTTGGCGTGTTAGGATCTAACTTTGGGGAGCACATTTTGAAACACCTGAACATGTACACATGCAGTTTAATGTTCAGCTTTTGTATTATTTTCTACTTTTTACATATTTCCAATATTCTTGTTCCATAAACATTTCATATATCGTGCAAAGAGTGCACATAATTTTTGTACTGTAGAAAGAGGCAAGTAGAATAAAAAAAAAATAAATGAAACATCTCAGCCTGAAAGGGTGACTGAAAAATACATAGGAAATTGCATTACAAAAAAGAAGCACATATAATGTAAAAGTGCCAAAAAAGTTCATGATCCTGCAAATTCAAAGAGACTCACTAACTTACTTTAGAATTGTCAGTTCATTGGGAAAATATACTTCTAAACATCTTTACAAAAAATTAGTTTCAAAATATATAAAATGACACAACAGATAACAAAGACAAAAAAGTATAAGTTCATTACTTTGGGCTAACTTATCTTTCTCAGGAAATTATAGAATAAACAGATTGGAAATTCAATAAAATGATAGAAAATTTGAATAGCACAGGTAATATTTGATCTAGTAATCATACCTAGAATACATTACTTAATGGAGCATATTCATTGTGCTAAATAACACAGAAAATGTTTAGAAATACTGACTTTGTATTAAGTCAGGAAGTATGAAAAAAAGATTGCTCAGGCATGGTGTCACAGGTCTGTAATCCCAGGACTTGGGAGCCTGAGACTGGAGGACCCTAAGCATTTGAGGCCAACCTGGGCTATATAGTGAGTTTAAGGCTAGCCAGAATTACAGAGTCTCAAAAAAACTTTAAAAAAAAGAAAATCATTGGCATCACACAGATCAGATCTTTAGATTACACTGTAATTGCATAAGAAGTGATTGCAAAGCTGAGTGTGGTGGTATAGGTCTGTAATTCTTGTGTACAGGAGGCTGAAAGCAAGAGGATCGCTGCAAGTTTGAGGCCAGCCTGGGCTACATAGAGAATTCAAGACCAGCCTGAATTGCATAATGAGATTGTCTCAAGGAAAAAAAGAAGTACTTACCAAAAAAATGAAGAAAAATTTAACATATCTGGATATTTTAAATCTACCTTCTCAGTACATGCCTGCCCCATAAATAAAATTAGAGTTCAGCTGTATCAGTTGCCTTCTCTCCGCCTTCACTGGAGGATCAGTGGCCCGGATGAACACCATAAATCAGAAGGAACTGTGCTTCCTATTACTATCTTGGAGGAGGAGGACGTGGCCTGTGTCCTGGTGGCTGTGTCTACTCCATCGTTGCCTTCTGCTTGGGATACAAGCCGTCCTCATAGGTGAGATTTTCTGACCTGCGCCTCCTGTGACTTCTCAGTGGCCCACAGGGAGCCCGCCTGCTGAGAAGCCCATCCTGTAAGGGCCCATCGTCAGAAAGTCGACTAGATTTCCTGAGGAGACACGGGGTTGGGGTGTGTGGGCGTACTTTCAACGCTTCACTGTGGTCCCATAATCCTTTGCTTAGCACCTTAAGTGCAATTAAAAGTAGATAATAACTTTTTAAACAGAGTTTACTCGAGATTAGAGTTTAACAAAACAGAAAGCAACAAAAAACGAAGCTTGCTGCTTTTTCCCAGGTCCCAGCCCACCTGGGATCTCACAGGCACCCACCTTAGGAGTCTGGACCTGAGAGGCCCTGCTGGGGGATGGGGCCCTGCCTGTGGCATTCTGCAGTTCCCACTTCCCGCCCAGGGGCACTCACGGTCCCAGGGAGGGCTGCTTGCTCTGGAGACTAGTGCCTAGGCCCTGGCCTGCAGCCACAGCGGCCTCGTTACCCTGCCAGCACGAGCAGCAGAGGCCCGTGGGGTTGTGTAGCCGTCTTGCAGGAGACCTGCCCTGTGGAGTCAGCGGTGTGAAGGACGCCACCCCCGAGTGCACCGCGCAGCATCTTTTATGCCTCAGCCTGGCAGACACCATCTGTGTGTGAGGCAGAAAGGTGAGCTTCTAGGCTCTGTCACTTGGGTCCTAGGATGAGGAGCAGGCTTTACAGAGCCCGCGGGCACCTGCGTGCCCTACTGTGGGGCTGACAGGGAGGGCCACCCTGCCCTGCCTTGAAGGAAGGCCTGGAGGCCAGGTGTAAGTGCACACAGCCTGCATGCAGTTGACCCTCAACAACAGATTGAGGTACTGTTTCTTTAAAACGCAAATCTCTGTTGAATATATACAGAATTTTTTCCATGTCATTGTTCCCTAAGCAGCACAGCATGACAGTGATGCAGCGTTGACATCTGGTAAATGCTGTACGTGAGCCGGATGCGGTGTGGAGCGTGAGGGGCGCATGGATCCCACGCAGACTCTGCACCATTCAGCCAGGGACTGTGGGCTGTGGTGGCTGTGGCTCCCAGCAGCAGTCCCTGCACGATCGTGAGGGACAGCCGTCTCCTGAGGTCGCCACGCACAGCCTGGCACATACTTGCTGCTTATTCAGACCACTTCTCTTACCCACTCTTCTCAGCTGGACTCGCCTTCTTCCCGCTTGCAGCTGTGGTCTTGTAGTCAGTCGCTTCTCCCTTCAGGCCTTTCCTAGTCTCCTGGGAGCATTTCTTAGACGGCATGTTAGTCTAAGATTGACTCTGGATTGAGGCCTAATAGCCTGGAGGTAGATGGATATTCTCCTTGCTTCATTCATTTCCAGGGTTGGATGCTGAATGCCCATCCTAAAACTGGGACGCAGTCCTGTGAGAGGCAGCTCAGACTTATCTAGGAAAGTTTAATATGTTAGCTGTTGGGAACATATGCCGTATGTAGTTTTAAAAGATCGCACATCATTTAAGTTAACCAAAGAGCATGTTTTCAATCTGCTCTTTGTGTTTAGAAAGGAACCTTGATCACTCTTTAGTACATTTTGAAAAAGAAAAATTCCACTTCAGGGTAATTTTCCGCTTGGATACATTTCTGGGTTTTGTTTCTGACATCTTCTCGATGCCCAGTGCTCCAAACGCTGTTCTTCCTACACTCCTCCTCCTTGTGAAGTCATTTCTAATCCCAGTTTTGAAACTGATTTTTTACCTCTTGCAGTCTCATAAGTCAGAGGGCATTTTGACCTCAGGCAAATTCCAGGCAACCTAACTAGTTGATCTCAGACAAATCTTACTTACATAGCAGGGCCTCCAAATAGGAAGCGAACGGAAAATACTTCCTTAAAGTAAGTCCGTGTCTTCTCCATCCATTGGAGGCATATTAAATGAACAGTTTTAGCTCTCGTTGAGGTAGAATTGTTTTTACTGGATTCTACCTTGACTCAAAAAATCCAAATAACTGAATAATTATGTGAGGACTCTGGTATGGGAGTGGGCTTCTGGAATGCTTGCCAGTGAGTTCCTGTTTTGAGGACAGAGGACCTAAGTGGAAGGATTAACTAGAGAGATGGCTCCACCCCTACAAGTCTTATTCCTGTGTTCCATTCAAATCTTGCTAGCCTCATTTCTGTGGGGTCTGGGCTTTGGAAATTCTCTTTTTTCATGGCTGTCTCAGTGCACCTTGTTAAGCCAAATTTGGACTCCAGCCTGTTCATCTGCTTCCAGCCCTACTGATCGGTTCCAGTTTCCTTGCTCGTTAAAGCCAAGATAATCTGGCACCTACCACGCAGGCATCCTCAGGCAGCTGGCAGCTAGGTAGAGCTGGAAGCAGCTGAGAAGCCTCAGTGACCCAGCACACCCACTGCATGGCACAAGGCAGCAGTGTGGACCGAGAGCACGGGGCGGGGGCAGAAGAGCGCCCGAGCTTCTGGCCTTGTCTTTGCTCTTCAGCACATCTGTGATTTTTCTGTACTTCTCTTTCCTCAGCTATAAAATAGAGCTTTGAACTGGACATTTTCTCAAGTATCTCCCAGTTCCAAATTGCCAAGTATAGGAAGAGCTAAAAGAACTGAGTTCTTTTTATGTCTGTTGTTACAAAAACACAACTGAACTTTAACAGTAACAGAAGTACTGATGCTTTTCCATAAAAGTAGACAACATGACAACAGCCCGTGTGCCACAGGAAAAGATGGACTTCTTTGTGCCTTACTTTCCCTGGTCTGTAAAATGGGGATAATTATACCTAACTCAGAATTTCTAGCAAGATTAAGTGAAATGATCCTTGGCACTCAGAATGGTGCCTAGTGAAAGCTATTAACGTAAACTAGAAAGAAGAAATTGACCTGGCATTGTAGCAAGGGTTATGCTGAAGTGATAAATGTGTAGTTGCTGTTCAGAAGCCAAGACAAGAGCAGAATAGAGGATCTAGAGACAGACCCCATGTGTAGAGTCACTCGGTTTTCGGCAAAAATGTCACTGCGATGCATTGAGGAGAGACGGTTTTTCAGTGATTGGTGCCGAATCAGTTGGACATCCCCGTGGGCGAGCACGGCTTGTATCCTGCTCTGGCGTATGTGAGCATGCTCCGATGGAACTTTCAGATCCACGTGTGAGAGGTGAGATGCCGACACTTTGTGAAGAGAGCATCAGAAGAATAATCGCATGACCTTTGGGCAGGCAAAGGTTTCTTAAGTGGGACACAGAAAGCATGAGCCTTCAGTGAGACAGGTAAATTAGATTTTATTAGAATTAGGGACTTGTGTTTATGAGAAGGCCCTTTTAAGACTGTTGAGAAGGCAAACTGCAGAGGAGGAGCAGACGTTGGCCATGAATATGGCCAGGGAAGGGTTCTTTCCAAGAACTGGCACCCCTAAAAGAAGGCAGCCCGTGGTCAAAAACATGAAAAAGCATTCATTGCCATTATGCTGCAGGGACAATGGCCGTGAAAACCACAGAAGATAGTGCTGTGTTCCCACTGGAGTAATGAACAGCGTCAAATGCTAGTGAGGCCGTGGAGTAGTTAGACCGCTCACACACGACCAGTAATGCAGCCACCGTGGGAGCCCTTAGAATACATGGAATAAAGGCACCACAAAGCCACAGTTTCAGTCTTAGGTGTATACCCAAAAGAAATGAGGGTCCAGTGGTTCCAGCGTCTGCCTCCCAAGTGCAAGGTCCTGAGTTCAATCCTCAGTACCACACACCACAGTGCCGGGCATGGTGGCTCGTGCCTGTCATCCCAGCACTTGGGAGGCAGAGGCAGGAGGACTGCTGTGAGTTCAAGGCTGGCCTGGGCAACAGAGTGAGCCCAGAGCCAGTCTGACCTACAAAGTGAGACCCTGTCTTCAAAAAAAAAGAAATGAGTACGTACATATAAAAATATTCATAGTAACATTGTTACAGCAAAAACTGAAAACCAGTACCTATCAACAATTAAATATTCTTATAATTATTATATAGCAATAGCACGGAGCACATTCTAAACACAGCATGGATGAATCTTAAAAGAATCCAGACTGCTCTTCACCAAAAAAACATACTCCGTACCCGTAATCCCAGCACTCTGGAAGCTGAGATGCAGATCACAAGCTCGCCAGCAGCCTGAGTAACTTAGTGAAACCCTGTCTCAAAATAAAAAATGAGAAGGGCTGAGGGAGCGTGACTCGATGGTGGAGAGCTCATCTAGCATGAGAGAGGTTCTAGATCTCATCTGGAGCACCAAAATAAAAGTTATGTGTGCTATATGAATCTCTTTATGTAAAGTACAAACTTTACATAAAGTTAACTATGATTATAGATTATATACTGACCAGAAAGTGCGTGGTTCTCTTTGGTGGGTGTAAAAATAAGGAGGATGTACTAGAACAGCTTCTAGAATTCTGTGTATGTTCTGTATATGTTCTGAGTGGTGGTTTTGTAAGAGTTTGTATAGATTCACTGAGCTGTACATGTAAAGCTTGTATATTATCTGTTTTGTGCTTCAATTAAAAACTACTTTTAAAGGGTAAGTGAAAGGGTACACAAAAACTGGGAACAACCCAAATGTCTATCAGCTGATGGATGAATGGATAAGTAACTGTAATGTGACTGTACGGTGGAAAATCCGTCATGCTGAGGAGAGGGGACGCGTAGTACTGACACGTGCAGTCACGCAGTGAGCCCTGAGAACATGCAGAGTGAAAGAAGACCTCAAACACCACGTGATTTCGCTTGCGTACGGTGCTCAGCCTGCACACATCCACAGAGGCAGAAAGCCGATTTGGTTGCCTGGGGCTGGCAGGCCTGGGGGAATTAGAGAGGGACCGAAAATAGATGTGAGGTTTCTTTTAGGGGTGATGAAACTATTCTAAAATTGACTGTGGTGATGATTGCACAACTCTGTGGCTTACTAAAACCAGTTGCACACTTGCAGTGAAAGACTTGTGTAGTATGTGATTTCATTCTACCTAAAGCTATTGTGAAACAGAAAGTCAGGGGATCTTGACAGGTGCGGTAACAGGTACAGCACCTTGGGAATAGCTAAGTGCTGCACAGTCCTTCTGTGTAGCGACAACCATTGGGACCGGAGGCAGACAGTGTCGGATCCTGGCCTGCCCTGCACGGACAGTGTGGTGCTGGGCAAGTCCTCTAACCTCACCAAGTCCAAATGTCTTCGTCTGTAAAAACATAACCCCATGTACATGACTGTGGTGAAGAGTAGCATTTAATGTGGAAGTGTTGGAGTGTCCTGCATGTTCCAGGGACGCGAAGTGATACCTGCTGGTAGAACCCCAGGAGACCGGCTCTGGTTCCATCTTCCTAGTGAAGGGCAGGTAGGTAGGTCACGAGGGCAGGATGTCTTTCCCCAAGTACCGCATCGTTGTCTACTACAGAATACAAAATTATGCTCATATTATGACTTAATTATTAATGTTGAGATAAATTCTGCTTTGAAGAAAAGGAAGTATTATTGAGGATTTCCATCCAGAAGTACCAAAACTGTAAAAGGTTGGCACTCAGCTACCTAGAAATTTGGTAATTCAGGATATTTAATATGAAAACTTAGTTTATAAGAACTAGAAAATTGAGTTACAGCTATAACTGACTAAGAGTTCAAAAATATAAAGTAATCAGTAACTAAGAGCTCATGGCAAGGTTTTTATTTCAAAAGGCATTTATTGTCCTGATTAAGGAGTCACTTTCAGTCATGTTGAAAATCACACTGTACTTGGGCCGAGGAGTTAGCTCAGTGGTTCCGGCGCCTGTCTTGCAAGCACAAGGACCCAGGTTCGATCCCTGGTAACCACATACCATACTGGGCATGGAGTCTCACACCCAGCAGCAACCAGTACCACATACCACAGTGCCGGGCGTGGTGGCTCACGCCTGTCATCCCAGCACTCGGGAGGCAGAGGCAGGAGGATTGCTGTGAGGTGAGTTGGAGGCTGAGCTCAGGGCCAGCCTGAACCACAAAAATGAGACCCTGTCTCAAAAAAACAAACAAAACAAACAAACAAAAAATCACACTGTACTCTGCTCATCTTAAAATGTGTGATCTGCTGAGTGTAGCAGCACACACCTGTGATCCTGGCACCCAGCAGGCCGAGGCCAGGGGACTGCAAGTTTCAGGCCAGCCTGAGCTGCATAGTAATACTGCCTCAAAATTAAAAATGTGCTCCAAAAAATACATGTATTATCTTTGAAAAATTTTTTAATTGGGAACACTTGTAGCCTACAAGAATTAAGAAAGAAGCAAGTGTAAGTTCACCACATACCTGATACTCAGGGTGACTCTGTATAAAGTAGAGGTAAGGGTTCAGGCTCTGGAGCCAGACCTGGCTGCAGGCGTCTGACCTCCCAGGGCCTCAGCTTCTTCATCTGGAGAAAATATCTGAAGATTAAATGTATTAGTGCAAAGCAAAGTGTTTTTAAAAGCAAGCACTCTGGGCCAGGGATGGCAGCGCATTTGCCTAGCATACGTGAGACCCTGAGTTTGATACATAGTACCCTACACACCACACACACACACCCCTAGATAATGAGAGAGAGAGAGAGGAGAGGGAATTAAGTAATCAGTTGCCATTACCGTGGAAGATTCCCATCATGAGTGTGCATAGATGATGGGTGTAATTTTTACCCTTGAAAAGCCTGGGGAAATTAGGGAATATTTTCTCCATCATTCAAAGGAGTTGATTAATGAGTGAAATCAAGTAATTAGGTCCAAAAAGAGCTAACTGAGCATGGTAAGAAAATAAAAACTCTCAAAGATATTTTCACAGTGAGAGGAAAGCCATTACCTTGCTGGTTTTTGTCATCAGGATATATAAAAAGCAAGAAGTTTTACCTCTCTGAAGCTGAGGTGAATATGAATGTTTTAATTTCCGGTGAAAGGAAGGCCAGGACTGAATTAAGCTGTGGGTAATTGCGGTTAACATTCAATGAGTGGATATTTAAAGATACATAGATATTTATATTTCCTTGAAATGCTGAAAATTATGCATGTCTTTTACATTTGGCTTTTAGAGATTAGTAATTATGGCTTGTTAATAGAGAGGCTTTATAAAATAGGAAAGTATGCAGAAGAACATGAAAATATGCAGAAAGTCTGTTGTCAGACCCGGATGTGTGGAAGCAAGTCCCGCCTGCCTTGCACAGCACTCGCAGGGGTGTGCAGGTGTGAGACAGGCGGGGCCGCCCGGCTTGCCATGTGCACCGAAGGCTATAACGGTGCCAGTGACAAGCCCCACACACAGGCTGCCACAAGCAAGACTCTCACTCCTGAAATGAGGCCAGTGGTTTCCTCTGGGCAGAGCTGTGCCGTGTTTGCCTGCTTTCAGTGCGCTCCCTCGTAGAGCTTGCTTGCGAAGTGCGCTAGTTGCCACGAGCCACCTAGAAGAGTCCGAGGGACCTGCACCGACTCTGACGCCTCCCACGGGCTGGCCGGGGGCTGGTTCTGGGTGTGTCCCGGGGACTAAGGGAGGCCGAGGCAGCTGGGCTGGGCACAGCTTCTCCTTAACCAAGAAACCGTTTATCACGGAGCAGCTACAATTTACATATAAACCAAAGAAATTCAGTGTCTTCGCTCAAAGAAAACTGTTGTTATCATCTTCAGATATTTCCAGACATTTTAAGCCAGATTTGCATGTTTTATTTTATATCTTTTAATCTTTATTGCTTTTTCCAGGCTTTGAAAACTAAAAACAAGTATAAAAGTATACAGTGTGCGGAGGAGTAGTCCTACATCTCCAGACTCCAGAAGTCACCACTGGGGACGCTTTTATTCTGCTTTTTCAGCCACAGGCCTCTCCTTCTGGCTCTTTTGGCTGCTCTTTCTTTAAAAGTCTTACCTATTTTTACTTAACTGGATTTGTCCTTTTCAAATTTTTTTCTTTCCTTGGCTTCATCCCTACTTTTTTTTTTTTTAATTTTTGGATGGAGAGTTTTGAACGTGTACAAAGCAGAAAGAATCAGATAATGAAACCCCTGTTCCTCTCTCCCACCCCCTGCAAGCCTCAGACCTTGCCAGTCAGCCCCAGCCCGGTGGCATCAGCCTGCCGACTGTGCTCACCTCAGAGGTCCTTCACGGCCCCTCAGCCTCACTGTCACTTGGCTGGAGTGAGGGCCAGTGCCTGTGGCCAGTGCCCTGTCCCAAGCCTGACCGGCTGACCCAGGCTTTCCTCGCTCGCTCCTGTGCGTGATCCCTGGAAGTTCCCAGACGCGAGGCGTGCCAGCCTCTCGTGTTCAGCTCCTGTTCTCCGTCCTGCTAATGAAGGAGACCATTGCTCAAATCATGGGGAAGGGGAAAGTGGAATTTACTACCTGGGTGTTCCTCTCCCATGCTGTTCATATAAATTTAAACTGAGATTCCTGAGAATTAGATTGAACACGACCAAAATTGCTGTGTGGGCAGTTTTGCTGAGTACTTGCAGGTTGATAGAGCGCTTTGTCATAACGAAGGGAAAAGGTTCTGTACGCCCTCGTTCCAGAAGGTGAGCTCATCTGTTAGGGAGCTCCGTAACCCTTCGCTGGGTGGCAGGAAGAAAAAGTGTAGACAAAGTAAATGCGCAGCCCCGTCACGCTGTCCTGAGGGGACCTGAGAAGTCGTGCCGTGTGACCCCTTCCTCATACACGGACTTTGCAGTGTGTCCAGGTTTATGTGTTCCAGGAAATTTTTAAAGCTTTGATTCCTTTTAAATTTATGAAATTTCCTCAAACCATCACCACGTCACGACTGGGGAGTTCTGCCACCGCGTACCGTCCTGGTGGTCAGCTTTGGTGTGAGATTACATAACGGAATACCGCCCAGAACTGGAAGACGTCAGAGTCTGAATTGTCCTTCTTACCTAGCAACCCAATCAGTATTTCCACCGAAGGCAGCGGGAATTTGCTTACCCCAAGTGGAAGAGCGAGTATGTTGCATGGATACAAAGTGATTCAAGCTCAATTGTTTTTCGGCTGTTGAGCCTGTCTCTGGAAGTCAGTGGGACCAGCCAAAGCCAGGGCCTGCATCCCCACTAGTTGGGCCCCAATGGGGGAAGCCTTTCAACAGCAGCAGGACCCTCTGTTGTTGGCTCTCTCCCGTGGCTTACCTTGCCAGAACATTTCTTTCTGTCTCTTGAGGCTCATTCTGTTGGGAAGACTGGCCACGGGGTCAAGAGAGTGACCCTACACTAGGGCATCGCGTTCCCGTCACAGGCCAGATGGAGGTGTAATTTCCACGTGTCCTGAGGGATGCAGGTCCAGACTGCGCTCTGTGCTCAAGCACTGTGTGGAGAGCCCGGCGTCCGTAGGCGGTTAGACCCCGCAGCAAGCGCAGCCCCTTCTGCCCATGAGCCCACCAGTGTTGCTGTGACTTTCTCACTCTCTCGAGAATACCTGCACTTCTGGTGCTGACACAGAGCAGGAAGTGCTTCCTAGACCCACCTGGGGCAACCTGTTGAGGGGAGGGGGACAGGAAGCTGCAGCAGGCTCAGCAGGGCCGAGAGACAGCCCTGCAGAGAAGGCCCCCAGCCTCATGCAGGGTGTGCGGGAGCAGGCAGGAGAAAGCTCGGCCCAGACAGAACTGCCACGCTCCAGGGCAGGAGCTGACTGAGGAGGCCATTGCACACGTGCTGATGGCACGCTGGTACTGCGAAGGGCCAGGAAGATGTGAAGTGTCCAGGACAGACTGGCCTGAGGAGGGGCTTTGTTGTGGGGAGCAGAAGAAGTGGGCAGGTATGTTGGAAAGGCCACTGTCTTCACGACGGAGATAGGCATGAGAAGTGGTAGGAAACCATGGTGGTCCTGGCGGAGGATGAGGAGGGAGAAGGGGGGCAGATCGGAGGGAAGCCTGGAGGAGGTGGCGTCCGTGGATTGGTCCAGAGCCCGAGGGGGTCCTGGGTTTCTTTTGGTTTGGGCAATGGGGGTGCCACTGTTGGATGGCTGGGAGGCTGCTCCGTTTCCTGGGATAGGAACACAGGGAGAGAAGTGTTCTGCTGGATCTGGGGACGTGGGAGACCAGTGTGAGGTACCTGGGGGCCCCTCCGAGGCAGTCCCCGGCAGGCACGAGTGGTACAGAACCAGGAGACCAAAGCCCAGGCGCAATGCGGAGGAGACCCTGGTGCAGGTAGAGAAGGCAGAGCTCAGAGGCGGGGCCCTGGCACCTGCAAAGCGCTGGGCAGCAGCCGGGTACAGAACAGACCCTGACCTGAGGAAGAGGGTTTCAGGATCGAAGTCAGCCGGCACAGATGCTGCACCACGGTCTAGCCAAGCAGAGCTTGGATTTACTGACCTGGGTCATTAGTGACCTCACGTTTGCCGATGAGGTTTGTTGAGTAGCATCCCTGCCATCTGAAGTCAGAGGATTTCCAGGTGTCAGTGGGTCTTGGTTGGTTCAGGTCGCTGTGACACCACCATAGACATGTGGCTTATAAACGACAGTAGTTATCTGTTACAGTTCTGGACGGCTGAAAATCCAAGGTGAAGGCGCTGGCAGATCCCGAGTCAGGCGAGGGCCCACTTCCTGGCTCATCGGTGATGTCTTGCTGGGTCTGTGTGTGGCAGAAGAGACATAGAGCTGTCTGTCTGAGGGCAGCAGCACACTGGTGAGCGCTGTACCTGTTGACTGTCACCTCCCCAAGGCCCACCTTCAGGTGCCATCTCACTGGGGATCAGGTTTCAGCGTGTGAGCTCGGAGGTGCAGATGTCTAGTGTGCTGCAGCATGAACAGTGCTCTGCTGGGGCTCAGAAGACAGTGCCCATGGGCTCAGGTGACTCGGACTGGGCCCCTGGCCGCCCTCCTGCTGAGGAAAGCCTGCTCCTGCACTGTCAGCCATAAAGACGGTCACTCTACTTCCAGCTACAGACAGCTGTGAGGCAGAATTTAAAGGACCTGCTGGGATTGTAAGGACTTGCTCTGCTAATTAAAGTGAGCTGGAGTTTAGTGGCTGTTCTGCACAGAGGCCCCGCTACCAGTGGCGGAGGAGGCTGGCAGGGAGAAGCGAAAGAGCCTTCAGGGACAGGGGTGTGGCTGGGAATGAGGCTGGGAAAGGACTTTTGAATCCAAAGTTAAGAATGCGGCTTTCATTGAGTCATGAGTGAGAGGGAGGGAGGGAAGGATTTGACCCACAGAGACCAAAAATCTAGACATCTTGTGCTAGAAATGACTGCGCACACAGGGAGCGGAGCTCCCTTCCCGCCTGCTTAGACTCGGGCTCAGCGCTTCCCTGACAGGTTGCTTAGCGTGCGGGGCTTGGAATTCTGCCAAGCCTCAGGGGATTCATTCCTGCGATGTGGTTTGCATAGCCGTCAGTTTGTATGTGGAGCCCACGCTGCCACCCGGGTTATCGTTCTGAGGATCGTCATTGCCAGCGTCCCGTGGGCACAGCTGTTGAGCGTTGTGTCACATTCCCGCACGTCCTCACTGCGGCTCCCTTCACTCCTCTGCATTCTGCCACCCGCCTCTGTCTGTCCTGTGGTCGTCAGGTGGTGGACTGGACTGAGTGCTTCCGAGGGAGGGGTCTCCGCTTGCGATGCCTGTGCCGGTGGAGACCGGGGCTGCATCCCGTGGGTCACAGACCCATGCGACGATGCGCTTGGTGACACCAGAGACCTGCAGCACTGAGCCGCTGACCTGGACACTATCTGTCTACCAGCCCTAGCGCTTTGTCAGGGCCACCTGTCAGGGACGAGACGGGTTGGCTTCGAAGGGCCAGTTCCCAAGGCCTGGCTTTAGATTTTAATGCGAGCATCAGAATTCTTTTTTTTTTGAGACAAGGTCTTGCTTTGTAGTTCAGGCTGGCCCTGAGCTCAGCCTCAAACTCACATCACAGCAATCCTCCTGCCTCTGCCTCCCGAGTGCTGGGATGACAGGCGTGAGCCACCACGCCCGGCACTGTGGTGTGTGGTACTGATTGCTGCAGAGCGTGAGTCTCCAGGCCCAGTATGGTATGTGGTTACAGGGATCGAACCCAGGTCCTTGCGCTTGCAAGACAGGCACCGGAACCACTGAGCTAACTCCCCGGCCCAAGCATCGGAGTTCTAATAACCTCCCGGGTCATGCACTCAAAGGAGTTTTGTACCCTCCAAGCAGAGGCCCGGTGTGGCTGGCCTCGGGGGTCCCTCTGCTCTCCAGTTCTGCTGCTCTTCATAACTCTGGAAGCTGAGACAGAAGGACCATACGATCAAGCCCATCTTGGGCAACTTGATGAGAAAGACTCTGTTGCAATTTTTTTTAATTTAAAAATATTTTTAAAGGAGTATTTTTCAATTCGTTTAATAGAAATTAAGAGGGAGTAGTATTTTTTGAAACAATCATGTCCTTAATATCCTGGCTGCGTCCATGTTGTGGCCTTCCGGAGGCATATTATTCTCTCTCACAGAGAGAATCCCTCAGTGCCCCTACCTCAAGAGTTCTGCAAGTTCACATTATGTAAATATATGTAATAAAATATTTACTTAGGGTTTCCATAAAAATGTCCAGAGAATAAGCGAGTGTCTCTTTGCTGCCTTAAAGGCTCTGCTGGGAATCTTGAGTGAAATTTAAGCCTCTCGAGTGTGTTTTGTTTGGCCCCCGTGGTGTTTTATGTCCAGTAATGAACTCTTTGTCAGTTTGTCAGTTTTCACGAAGGACAGAAAGTTCATGTGTAGTAACAACAGAGTCCAGATTTAAAGTTAGGGTTGATATCATGGTAGAATAATCCCCTCTCTTTTCCTTTAGTCAATATTTAGCTGTGAGGCCAACACATTATGATCCCGACTTCAAAAGAAGACAGTTTATTTTACCTTCTCCAAGTGTTGCTTTTAGATACTTGAAATATCAGAACTCGGAGCTGCATGTCTGAGACTTCTGGCCCCAGTCAGTTGGGGTCGAGTTCCTCCATCGTCACAGGCAGGTTCACTGCTTCTGGTGACCGAGTGACCCAGCTGTGTGCGGGCAGGGGGAGGCCGCTGGCCCAGAGGGGCCGGTTCCCCCCGCGCTGTGTGCAGCCCTCCCTCCCGAGGCGGCTGCCTTGTCTGCCCTAGAACCCCAGCTCTGAGAACGTCGAGGTTCCCTGAGGTGGTGTTACAGGACTAGGCGGGAAGACCCAAAGAATGCTCTGGAGAAGAGCCGGAGAGCCAGAGCAGAGGAGTTCTTTCCTTTGCCTGAACGCCTTATTTTAGGTACCCCATACTTAAAAACTGAGGAAAGGGTGTCCCTAAAGAAAAAACAGCAGCAGCGGGCCGGGGAGTTAGCTCAGTGGTTCTGGCGCCTGTCTTGCAAGCGCAAGGGCCCGGGTTCGATTCCCTGGTAACCACATAACAATACTGGGTGTGGAGACCCACACCCAGCAGCAACCATACCACATACCACAGTGCCGGGCGTGGTGGCTCACGCCTGTAATCCCAGCACTCGGGAGGCAGAGGCAGGAGGATTGTGATGTGAGTTTGAGGCTGAGCTCAGGGCCAGCCTGAACCACAAAGCGAGACCCTGTCTCAAAAAACCTAAAAAAAAAAAACAAAAAAAACCCAAAAAAAAACAGCAGCAGGAGGGTATGAT
>PVIR01029994.1:0-22399 GCA_004026965.1 Petromus typicus
TTTGTTACAATCTCAACATTGTCCCCTTTCACCTTATTTTACATTGAGCATTTTCTATTTCACAATATATAACATACAATGCTAGGACTCATTTACATCTTCATTTTCTCATACCAGAGAAAAGATGCGATATGTATCTATCTGTGACCTATTTATTTCACTTATGAGGATATCCTCAAGGTATGTCCATTTAAGTAAATACATTTGTTCCTGAATGCTAAAGTTGTTTTAGATTTGTACCATCCAGTACATACCAAGAACACTGTAGAAAGAGCATTCTTACTGCTCTCTTTGCTTTAGGGCAGAAGGTTTAGCTTTTATGCCCTGCACTATTTCCTCTCCAAGTCCCAATAATATATGTTGATTCCTGCCAACCTCACCAAGTGTCCTGCCAGCAGGCTTGCACATTTGGTCCTCCATAGGCACTGTCTCAAATCAGAAGAGGCAGCTGAGACTGAATCAAAATCAGTTTGTTTTATGAAGGAATGTCCTGCATCTTCTCCTTTAAGTGGAGTTCCTGAAACGATTGAGACACTGAAGCATGGTCATCGCTGACAGTATTTCACATTTCTTCCCCTCTGTGGCAGATGTCCTTTATAGCTGTGTGTTCTTTGCAGTCCTTCACCCAATGATCACTCAGTCTGTGCTTGACAGTGTGAATAAGCCCCAGCTGGCTTGTCAACTCCTTATATCACTGATCAGATTTTTTGAAAATAGTTTAGTGTCTGATTAAAAGAACACCACAGCTTTTTTCTAAATTCTGACATTTAAAATGTCTGTTAAGGGGCCAGAGATTTAGCTCAGTGGTTCTGACGTCAGCCTGGCACACACAAGTTCCAGGATCTGGGGAAATGTGTGAGTGATCCCTGAAGAAACTATTTGGAGAGTCAGGCATCCAAGTGTGTATCACAAAGGCAGCACCACTACTTTCCAAAAGCATACTATTTTGTGGACTGTATTTTCTACTAATTGTAGGTTAAAGTTGAAAATCAATAATTAACGAATAGGTGATGATCCCATATGCCTAGAAACTGAGAAAAAAAGACCCATCTTTGTTGTAGTGAAGGATCCACAACATAGTGATGTTTATCATCCTTACTGGTGTACTAGAATGCATGGTATACAATGCATGCTGGGAAATTATGATGAATGTTTGTAGTTAAAGAGAATAAAGACAGTAAAAGACACTGTATCATTAATTCTCTTGTGTTGTACACACTTACCTCAGCATTCAGAAGGATTTCTGGAAATCTTTCTTGAAAGTTTTTAATTATGTTGTCCTGACTGCCTTAATTTTCTGAGTTAATTAAAAATATTCACCTTTCTTGACTATTTAGGCTTTGGGAAAGAGCTGAAAGTTGCACAGTGCCAAATCTGCACTGAATAAAGAGCATAGGAACACATCCTGACATCTCTATAAGCTCATTACCTGCCAGCAGCATTCACCATGTTTTCAGTTATACTCTGTAAAGACAAGAGGGCATGATTTCAGAATCGCTTTGGAAAGTGATAATAATAATGGGATGAGTATGCACAAAGTGAGAGAGAGTGTTTTGAGGGGGACTAATTATAATACAGCTTTTAATTAAATATTATTTCATATTTTGGTCAAACCACATATGTCTATGATAGACTGATGTATATTTTACATGCAATAAGGTAAAATTATATATATAATATATATATAAACATGTTGATGATTAATTAATGATGCATGGGTGAAAATCTATGAGTTGAATACAAGAAGGAATAATGGAAAATATAATTATTATTTTCAAAATTTTCCCCCAGATGTCATAAACTCTACATAATATAGTGTCTGCACAAGAAAGGCAAATGTAGCTTTCATCTATTAGGAGAACTGGGGAGTAAAGAAGAAAATGAAGAAATATAGCATCAAAATGAAAAACTCATTGTAAGAGCTAATTAGGAAATAGATGTATGCTTTTTTCTTTTTTATTTATAAAATAAATATTTTAAAAATATTAATAAATTTTAATGTTAATAATTATAAATAAAAATAAATATTAATAAATTTTAAATTAATAAATATTAATAAAATTATTTTATTTTATTTTATTTATATTAGGGAAATAATAAGACAACCTACTTAAATGTGTTGTGGTCATTGAATGAATTAGTATATGAAAAGACCTCCAAAAGGATCCACCCTAAAAGAATAACTTCAAAATATTTAATATCTTCTATAAGTAAGATTAAGGGAGAGGGAGGATAGAATTTAAAAAGATAACATTACTCTCATAGGAGTTAAGAAACCAAAAATATGAGAGAATACTTAAAGAGATAATAGTTAAAAGATTAAATAAAGATGTACCTATAGTTTGAAAATTATAGTGAAATTGTAAGAAAATAAAAAGTGCAATTAAGACACACCAGAGGAAAACACTTGAAACCAAAGGCAAGGAGAAAATAATAATACATAGAAAGTAAAGGGCCAATACAGAAATATATATTTGAATATATATTTGAGACAGGGTCTCTGTAGTTCAGGATGGCCCTGGGCTCAGCCTCCAACTCACATCACAGCAATCCTCCTGCCTCTGCCTCCCGAGTGCTGGGATTACAGGTGTGAGCCACCACACCCGGCACTGTGGTATGTGGTACTGATTGCTGCTGGGCATGAGTCACCACATCCAGTATTGTTGTATGTGGATACTGGGGATCAAACCTGGGCCCTTGCACTTACAAGACAGGGCCCGGAACCATTGAGCTAAAACCCCAGCTCCCAGAAACAAAATTTTTATTTCACTCATTAAAAATTGATGGCAAAATTAGAAAACAAATGTCTTTAAATAGAAGTGGAAAATTACCAGAGTAGAATGTAATGTCTAGCTAAACATTTAGTAGTAATAGTAATCTAAAAGCCTGTCACTAAACACATAGCTCCCCATTTATAGATCACAGATGATAAGGACTGAGGTTTTTCAGGACCTTGTTAGCTTTTACTCAATATCTAATGATTGGTTTTAATGCTCACTTATTTTCCCCAACCTTTAATAGAATCATTCAATATTACTATTTTAGCACCTCGATTTCATTTTAAAATTTCTATTGACGGTATTTCTTTTTTTAGTCAAGTGGTTTTTGCCCCCTATATCTTAATATCACTGAAATGACAAAGAGAAACTCAGCAGTTCTCATTGCCTTTCCTTTGTTCTTGGATAAGATCTGACCTGAACATGTCTTAGATCCTTCCTCTAGGCCAGAAGAGCTTTCCACTGTTGAATACAGCTTTCCTGTGATCTAATTAACACCATAACACATGAGATTTTGGAGGGAAATTTTAGACCTTCATTATAACAGTCTGCCTCTAGTCCTCAAAAGACTAATGTCCATTTCATTATATAAAATATATTTAGCACATCTGTAAGAGCTGACACAGTCTTCACAACTGTAGCATTGCTGAAAAATTTAAATCCAAAGTGTCCTCTGAGACCCAAGGGATACTCTTAGTTGTGAGAGTTCAATATTTTCCACCTGTAGTGACAAAAGGTAAACGTTCCTATTTTCAAAGGAAAGAATGTTGGGACAAAATTAGTTGAATAAAACTGAAGTTAAACATAGTGGGCAAGTATTAAGTCCTGTAGTTTCATAACCAACATCTTAGCCAAGTGGTAATGAAATGTGAGATCAAGAGGCCTTAGACAGCCTTTCCCTACAGCCTCGCTAGTTGGAGTCCATATAGCCTCATTCATGACCTAACTTCACTCACTGTCTGTAGCCTGCCACAGTAGAAGTTTCAGACTCAGCTATCTCTGACTTCCTGGCATCTCCACTGCAATTTAGACTGTCTTCTAATAGCTCCAACAATCACCTACCTAGAGATAAATTACCTGGTTTGTCAGGACTTTCTAATCTGGGTCGATCAACATGATCACAAAAATATTTACATTCTGCAGGTATTGAAAACCAGCAGCATAGGAATGACACCAACTTCTGAGGCTGATGGTGATGGTAGGCTGGCCCCTGGACCATGGCTATAGTGATAACTGAGTACCTGAATTGCAGAACCCAGGGAAACCCTTTCTAGGTAGCCTAAAAGAGCAAGGCACCCTGGGACTCTCTTCTTAGAGAAAATTCACTCAAATAGGTGACTTTTATCCCCAGAAACCTAAAAAAATATAGAATCTGGGCAATTTCTGCGATGTCTTCAAGTTGTCTTTCATATTGTCTTGATGCAAAAGTATATGGTTTCTTTTTAATGTTAGTTATTTTAAACTTTGCTCTCAAACTTCATACCTTTCTTTCTGGTGAAACTGACAATTTTACATGTCTGCTGTTTTTCCCCTTGATCCTGGCTAGAAGCAGCCAGTAGTACTCATGGTACAGTTTAAGTATTGGGTTACCTTGAAATTCTCCCCACCAGATTAATGAGTTCACCATCTTTACATTCAGTCTCACCTAACATCTCAGAGTAGAAGTAAATTGTAGACAAGTTCTTTGCCAGAAGGTAACACACACGGACTCTAGCCCTGTTTTTTTTTAATTGAAATCTTTATTGGTACATTACATACACACATCATAATTGCACTCCACAATGGGGATTTGTACCAGTATAAAACACAACTTAGTTCCCATTTTTTCCCATGGTCCTACCGACCCTACCATTCCCCTATATACACAAAATTTGTTTCCTTTCTTTTTTTGTTATAATATAATTATTTTCCCCCTTCACCCTATTTCACTTTGAGTATTTTCTATTTCGCAATATATAACATACAATTCTAGAACTCATTTACATCTTTATTTTCTCTAGCCCAGTTTTTAACAGAATTGGCATCTCCTTTGAAACAACAGGAGCATGGCCCTTACTGTGTGTATTCTAATCAGCATTCTCTTCTCATATCTCCAGCCTGAGTAACCTCCAGGGTTTGTGCATCCACCATATTCAGTCTTTTCCAGATTTATTCTGCAAGCATCGTTTACAAGTTTCTAGACCGTATGGTCAGGTCGAGTCACAGCAAAGACTCCATGTCTCTGATATCAGTTGTGTGCACAAGTCTCTGTCCCATCACTGGTACAAAATATCTGACACCTGCAGTAAAGGAGGGATAGTTTATTTTTGATGAAGGTGTCAGTCCCCACTGGGATGGCTCTGAGGCAGAAATGGCATTACGGAAGGATGAACTTGGTGGAGAAATGCTGCTCACTTCATGCAGCCAAGAAGCAGAGAAGGAAGAGATGCAATGATACACACTTCCAGTTATGCTTCCAGAGACTCAGGTCCCACCAGGCTTCCACGCTCAGCATCTGCTACTGACCCTATCACCAGATGCATCCACAAATGAGCATAGCTCCCCAAGATCAAATCAACATTTAAAACATGAGAATTTGAGAAGATAGTTTAGATTTAAGACATAAAAAACTGAAGAGAGCAGTTACAGGATTTCCTAAAGCCACAAACGCAGTAATGACACATGTTCATACATGGTTCTTGGAACCTAGGAGGATACGAGTCACATGAAAAGGGTGACTTCGTAATTGTAATTAAGGATGCCTGGATGACCTTAGAGTCTCCCTAGAAGCTCCTATAGAAACAGCTTCACCAGCATACTGATTCTCGAGCAGCAAGACCTTCATCAGATTGAAATTTGTTTTACATTAACTCTTTTGATTTATGTTAATTTGCTATTACAGCGAAAGGAATGTAATATAGGACAGAAACTAGAATTCAGATCAGCTGACTCTGCCTGCTACAAGATATGTCACTTTTAGTATTTCAACTTTCCTCTCAACTCAGTAGCACACAGGCTAAGTAGCCCATGAATAGTTTGATGACTGTAAAATGTCTCCTGAACTGGAGATATACAAAGTATATAGCAGATTGTTTAAATTCATTTTTTTTAATTTTTCAAAAGCATACTCATATTACTGTGAAACAGAACTATTTACAGTGCAGTAGGAGAAGAGAAAAATATCAGCAATGTATCTTTAACTGGTATCAGTTGAACCCATTTATCATTCTCATCACATTCATACTAATGATAAAGAAGCTCTATCCTGATTATCATCTGTGTCATTGTAGTACAATGTAAACTATTGTTTTATAAATAAGTTCAAAGCAACCAAATATCTCTTTTCTTTCCTCTTATTGTCTATTTCAGACTTTTTCTTGCATATTCATGTGACATCTATATGCTGGGCTGGGCTAGTAGAAAAAACAATCAAAGAGAATTACATTAAAGGGAAGTCAATGGGATCAAAGAAGTGTTGAACCAAAAAAACCTACAGATATAAGCACTGCATAGATATTTTGGCCAAGGAGATGGGCTAAGCTGTATTTGTTACATATTTCTGAAACAAAACAAAATATTCAATGTGGGTTAATATCTTTTTAGGGAGTAAATATATTGATATAAAATTGAAAAAGGTACACTCTTAATCAAATCATATTTATAAGACTGTTTCTTTGTATGGAACAGTTTGTAGAAACAAGTATCAGCTAGTATAAATATGAACCTTTTTTAAATTAATGCTATTAAAAAATTTTGAATGCACAATCATTACACACTTACTATACTAACTTTCTGATGTTATAACTTCATAACACATTTTTAGTATTGTTTAATTCATATGCATATCATTTAATTCTTATTGGGAAATTGTATTATTTTCAAATATTTCAAAATAAACAATGCAATTTCTTTATATATGAGCTAATTCTATTCTTCCTGCTTCCTAGTGAAGATTTAAAATACTCACTGTAGATGTATTTAATTGGCACCTGTAATGTCTTTAGCATGAACCTATTGTTAAATATAATACTTCTAATATACAAAAGTGACATGATTAAGATCTACACATAGGATTAATTTGATAGCAAAAAATGTTAGAAATGTATATTCATTAGATAAATGAAACAAAAATGAGCAATGATACTAATGACAGGATTAGGCAATGTGGATGAATATGTATATTCATAATATTGTAAAACATAATTTAAATATTTCCTCACCTTTGAGAAATCAAATGATAAAATCAGTTTTATTTTTCTTTATTCAAGAATTGCCTCTTATCGTCTTATAAATTATAAGAATACTATGTTGGGCTCAGAGATTACCATGACTAGTATACGTGGTCATTACATGTATAGAAATCATTGTCCCGTAAGATAAACATTAAAGGAACAAATATCTGTGAATTCTGTGGTTTAACTTGATAATTAAATTTTTAGAAATTATGTCACCTTATTGCAGAGTCAGCCTCCCTGATGTTCTAGGATTCAGTCTGCAGTTTTCATTTTCACCTCTGCAGTTCGATGTCTCCTAGGGTTCTTGTCTGGTCCTGATAAGCGAAGATGGTGCAGTTACGAATGTTCTTAAGATTCCTTCATGCCCCCCCTGCCTGGCTGTGGTAGTGCCGGAATGGTCTAATCTATTACATGTGGTTACAAACTGCTCAATTTGGTCACTTTCTACTAGAGTCTGTTAGCCAAGAAGAACTTTTTGAGGCTATGAAAGGGTCTAGCATTCACTGGTCATTTGTTAAGTCCAGGAAGTCTGTCATATGTTTTGCATCAACTTTTGTAAAATCTGACATCAGACTTTTTTTTAATCCTTCTCAATAGATAAAGAACCAAAGTCTCAAGGAGGAAAATAATTTTTCCAAAGTCACAGAGGTTGGCTGAGAAAACGGCAGAATGGCTTCTGTGTCCTGGTCATTTTTAGTCTGTGTCCTGTGTTCTTTTGGATCACTCTAGATGCAACGTTCTCAAAAGGAATGCTAATTCCCTCACGGATCATTTTTCAGTGTCTGTGGCTTTTTTTCTGATGCATGAAAGGGAGGATATGCTACTGCTACCTAATGGTTCTGAACACAACACAAAGCCCAGTACAGCACCCACCTGTGTAAATGATTACACAGCCCCAAATGTCAGTAAGGATCACACGGAGAAATCCTACTTCTGAATACATAGAACCTTACCAGACTCTAATTAAAATGGATTTAGGGTAAACTTAAAAAATGACTCCCACCAAGATCTATTTTATATCAATGTAAAATGAGCTCTATGTAAGACAATAAACGTCCTTTCTCCTTAAGTATTCAAACGTACGCTGAAAGAATCTGTTAGGGCTCTTCTCCTTTTTCTAAAAAATGATTTTATTGGTTCATTTTATACATACAATATGATCATATTTAACACTGAGAAACTGTACCTGTACATGACACATTTTGATTCTCATTTCTTCCCTTTCTTCTCCTCTCCCTTCAAACCCCACCCTCTATATACATAAACTTTGTTTCCATTTTTTAAACTATTAATTTTTTTTCTTTCCCTTCTTTACTTTCCCCTACCCACCCTTTTCCTTTTCCTTTTGCATATTTTCTTCCTAGAGCTTCTCTTTTTTTATTTAATCTATTTTAGAGAACAATGCAAGCAATGCGTTTCCACGTGCTGAAATATGGAAGATTTTTGTAAGAAGAAAGTGACACTGCTAAACGAAAAAGAAGAAATGATCACATCAAAAAAATGGAGACTTTTAATAAGACATGATATGAGTCACGCAACACATGAGACAACAATATGTAAGGAAGTTAAACCGTCTGTTTTTCCGTGTTCACAGAGCACTAAATCTGAGTCCCAAGGTTCTAACACCTTACTCCTTTCCCTCAATTCGTATTTTGGCTACTTTTTCCAGATGCTCTTACTTTTCTTTGGATATAGCTACTCTGGGCTTGTCTATTTCAATTTAACTTAAGAAATTAATTGTTTTCTTCATTCACATCAAATCGTCATGATTTTATCTCATTCAATAATTAACTTTATCAAGTTAATGTGGTAACTTGAGTACAAATAACTTTAGTGGCTGTTACCAGAATAATTTTAGTGATCTGAATGTATCCATCCATGGAATTTCACATTAAACCTCTTAAAAAAAAATTCTGTTAAAGTTGTGTTTGTTTAAACTTTATTCTGTATAGCTAATTTTCTGACAAATTGCTAACCTTGGCGATATTAATATGGATAAAACAATATTTAAAAAGAATTATTTAAACATGCATAATTTTAGTAATCAAATATTAAAGAAAGATAAACTAAGTCTTAGCAGAAAGAACACAATCACAATTTAAGATTCTAAAAGCAAAGGGGGCTGGGGAGTTAGCTCAGTGGTTCCGGAGCCTGTCTTGCAAGCTCAAGGACCTGGGTTCGATTCCCCAGTAACCACATACAACACTGGGCGTGGAGACTCACACCCAGCAGCAACCAGTACCACATACCACTGTGCCGCATGTGGTGGTTCATGCCTGTAATCCCAGCACTCGGGAGGCAGAGGCAGGAGGACTGCTCTGATGTGAGTTGGAGGCTGAGCTCAGGGCCAGCCTGAACCACAAAGCGAGACCCTGTCTCAAAAAACCTAAAAAAAAAAAAAAAAAAAATTCTAAAAGCAAAGAAAGGATAGAAAAATGGTTCAGTCTGGCATTGGAAAACTCAGTCTTCTATTTTTTTAAAAAAATGAGAATACTGTTGAAGAAAGAGAAATTCAACATTTTCAAAAGCTTGGAAATTAACCTAGGGTTTATAGTGATCTGAGGAGAGTTTATTCAAGAAAAATGACTTAGTGCCTATAAAAACAGCATGCTTTCAAAACATTAAACTTACTTTATTTCTATTTCCCAATTTCTAGCTCTGTGGTAGCCAGTGGCTCAGTAGCTGTGAGAGCCTGCAGCTCAGCAGCTGGCTGGGTTGAACCAAAGGAGCAGAAGCTGCTACACTTGCTCTTTGGATAACTGTCATTCTCCACTTTGTCTTGCAAATCCCAAACAATCTCCATTCACAGAACTTGTTCTCTTTCCCATAACACAGTTTATTCAGAGTTAAATGCTATATCTTCAGTGCTTTTGCAGAAAATAATCAAGATTTATTTTTTAATATCACAGCTGCCTGAGATACCAATAACACTTCGGGGAAATAAGAAGTAGTCTAAAAAATTTAAGAGAAAATTTGGAAAAGAGATTTTAATGGATGATTTGAAGAAATGTGTCCATTTCCCTGCAGACTTCAAAGAGACCAGGCACATGCTGGGCTCTGAGTACGCACAGAAAAAATATGAGCAGGCTGGAGTCTTCCCCACTGGCTCATGTAGGACAGCTAAGGTCACTGATGGAAAAGCAGATATTACTCTGACAAAGGCACCCAGAAATTTCATAAAAATAGTTAAGAGATCCACTGTTTGAGGCATTTCAATACCTCTCTCATTACTGACTGGCTTCTAAATTAAATAAAGTGGTCTCATGCAACAAAGTACAAAGAGGTACACAATTGTTCTGGGAAGTCACTCTACAAAAAGAAATAATAATAGTAATAATAAATCGCACAGAAAAGGAGATCTCTGATTTTTCAGAGTTCCTATAGCAAAGCCTTTAAATGATGTATGCTTATCATCTATAAGGAAGCAGAAAAGTGCAATTTTATAGACAAGGACTTTAAATTAGCAAGTTAAAATATTTTTAAAAGAGCTAAACAAACAGAGAAAGCAAAACAACCCCTGCTATTTCAAGAAGCAGTCAAAGGTCTAAGAATAATGTCTTGTCAAGTAAAGAATAATGGAAAATAGATAAAAATGGATAAAAAATCACATTAACTTTGTAGTTTAAAGTACAAAAACTGAAGTAAAATAAAAATCACTAGAAGTCCTCACTGTATACCTGGACTTACCAGAAAAATTATCCAACTTAAAAATTTGATATTATCCACTCTGGGTAAAAAGAACAAAGAAAGATGAACACAGACTCTGGGATCAGTGGGAAGCAGGAGGAAGGCTAAAATTGCACATAGTAGGAGCTACAGAGGGGGAAAGGAAGAGAAGGAAAAAAGTATTTGACAAAATATTGGCTGGAAACACACAAACTTTAATTAAAATTCTTCCTCTAAGAAACCAAAAAGAACTTTAAACTCCAAGTTGGATAAACTCATAGGGAGCTTGCGTTTCCTCATCTTGCCCAAATTACTGAAAAGCAAAGACCAAGAGGAATCTTAGAGAAAAACAAAAACAGCCCGCCAAATGAGAAGGAACCACAGTGAGGTTATAGTCACTTTATCCAAAACCACGGAAGCTTGGGTTGCAGTCGAAAAGCTTACAAAAGATCCCTATTCAGAAAGAAAAATCTTCAGAAATAAAAGAGAAATTAAGACAAATCCACATAATTAAAAAATACAGAGTATATATTGTTAGCAGACCTGCCTGGTAAGAAATACTAAGGGCAGTTATGAGGCTGACATGAGAAGATACCAAACAATAACTTACATCCAGAAGAAACAAACAGCACCATCAACTACAGACACTGAGACAGGGTGGGAGGAAATAACAGGGATTTTGTTGCACAGACTTTCCAACTATTTAACCACATCTTAATAAATACTGATCAAGTGAGAAATCCCCAAGAGTACACACGCTTTAGATGCAGATTTAATGAGGAAGAAAAAAATATTATCATTAGGTTTTTTGTGATATCTAATGCAAGGAGGTTTGTGATATCTATAGACAAGGAAGTTCAATTTTTCAGTAACATTTATTACTGTATCACAATTTGCTATATTTCATATTACCTAGAGAAATAACATGTCTTGTTTTGTTTTTTAAGATAGAATCTCACTAAGTAGTTCAGGCTGTCCACGAACTCACTATGTAGGAAAGGATAGCCCTAGATGTGTGGGGATCCTCCTGCCTCAGCCTCCTGAGTGCTGGGATTATAGGTGTGCACCACAATGTTAGGTGAGCGATAATATGTCCTAATAAGAGAAAAGTTCTAAAACTACAAATGAAGGATACTGGCTTTCTAATAAACAAGCTAATAAAAAATAAGATAACTTTCTGTTTGCATTGTGTCATCATGCTCTTTCTCTTTTGTTTTGTTTTTGGTTGTTGTGGTTGTTGGGGTTTTTCTTGCTTTTTTAAAATCTTTATTGATACATTATGAATACACATCAGCATTGCATTCAACATTGAGGGTTTGTACCAGAATATGACATGACTTAATTCTCAATTTTTTCCTTTTCCCACTGCCCTGCAACCCCCACCCCATCTTCAGAATCTTTTTTTCCTTTTCTCTTTATTATTACCACATTCATTTTCCCCTCATTATTTACCCCTATACTCACTTCCCTTTTAAATATTTTCTCTTTCACAATATCAACTATACATACTACAACTCATTTACAGCTTCATTTTCTCATACCAGAGAAAAGATATGATATTCACACATCTGTGACCTGTTTATTTCACTTACAAGGACTTTCTCAAGGTACATCCATTTGAGTACAAATGACTCAATCTTATCATTTTTAATGGCAGAGTAATACTCCATTCTATAAAAGAACCACATCATCTCTATCCAGTCTCCAGTTGAAGGACATTTTGAAGATTTAGCAATCACAAACTGAACTGCTGTAAACATAGTTGCACATATGTTGATATTACTCAAAAAGCTAAAATTGGAGGTCCCAATTGACCCAGCCATCACTCTGCTAGGTATGTATACACAAAGGAATTAAAAGATTCATTTATTGCTTTTTTTCGAGACATTGTCTCGATTTTGTAGTTCAGGCTGGGCCTGAGCTCAGCCTTGAACTCACAGAAATCCCCCTCCCTCTGCCTCCCAAGTGCTGGGATTACAGACATGAGCCACTACAGCCAGAACTGTGGTACAGGATTCTGATTGCTGGTGGTGGCATTGTTGTATGTGGTTATTGCTGTGACATTGTTGCCTGTGTTTACCAGAATCAAACTTGGGCCCTTGGTGATTGCAAGGCAGGTGACAGAACCACTGAGCTAAATACTGAGCCCATGACCTTTCTCTTTTGGATGAAGCATTTAATCATTAGTTGAATAAGAGCTTTAGTAAGCAGAAAGCTCCTTCAATATGTGATAAACATACATTTTCTACTTAGAAATAATTCCAAATAAAACATAATTTTGGCTTACACTGAAATGATAGTAAGTAAATAAATGGAGACAGTTTTAAAGAAAATTATCATTGTTAAATTGATTATTTCAATATATAGTTGTTTTATTGGAAGTAGAAAAACATCAAATTAATATCTCTGTATCAAGTTGTGCCTATTTTCTTAGACATATTTCTCACACTTTTAGTAATAATTTATAGTCAGTGTTAAGTACTAAAAATAATTACCTTTCATTTTTTCATAAAATGAATTATATAATTTAACAACAAATAATTTCATATGATAAATAAAACATTTTGTAAGATTATTCAGTTATAATTGCAATTACTGGTTTGAAAGAATGCAGAAACATTCATGTTATATATTTATCTCTTTGATCTTGGTGTGAAAGTACTGGTCGATTACTATAGGTGTTATTGTATTAAATTAATTCAATCTAATAAGAAAATTTAAAGGGTAAAAGTGCCTTTTCTAGCTATGCTCTAGGAGAAGTCTGAACAGTGAGTGAAGAAGAAACATAGATGCCCAATTTTTATTAAAATCATATTCATAAGTAATTTATATTCACATATTAAAATCACAGTGAGTTAATTTTCCAAATCAACAAATCTGATAGCTGCTGCTTTGAAAATGGAGAATATGCATGTATATATATATATATATGTATACAATTAGCAAGTTCTCCAGGATAAGTGTAGAAATACATGGGTCTAACAATGATACATTCAAGAACTTCTTTTACTAATTATTTAAATTGAATTCCACTTATTAAAAAATACCAGTGAATGTGAACAAATTAGTATCATAAGTAGGATGAGAAGGATTGCAGCAATGGCTCCCTTTATGCAGAGGTATCTCAAATGAGCAAAATAAATTGCTATTAGAAACTAGGATTTCATATTTAAAGTAGTGTTGATGCAAAAAGGAGAATGTAAGAAGGCTTACTGCTTTTGGTAGAACACTGAGGCATTGGTGGTACAAATCTCTCCTTTAATACAACAGAAACAAATCCAGAGACCATAATGACTTGTGCACAGTGCAAAAGATTGAAAGTGTGCTTAGCACAGCCTAGAAGCTCTGTTGCTTCTATTCTTAGTGTAGAGTCCAGAGTTTTCTCTACTAGATTGTAGATTCTCTTCTAAGTTCACTGTTGGCTGTTCATTGGCATTTTCTCTTCTTCTTGTATAATAGTCTTTAAATGAATGGTGTAGGACGGAGTGCATGACTAATTTACATGATACACTCTACTATAAAATTGTCTCTTGGCTTTAGATTTGTAGGAAATTTGTGAAGATAGTATAGATTTCCTTTATATTTCCCTGCCAAGTTTCCCCTATTATAATTATCTAGCATCAGAACAGTATATGTGCTACAATTAACAAGCTGATATGAATACACTCCTGTTAATAGAGCTTCACAGCTATTATCTATCCAGATGTCCCTGGTGTTGACACTGTCTCTTGTCTGTTCCAGAATTCCCCTCCAGGACACTGTATCACCTTTAATTGTCACGGCTCATGACTTTTTATATTTCTTTTGGCTGTAGTGATTTATAAACTCTCCCTGTTTTTGCCAACATGCAGTTTCGAGGAATGCCAAACAAATATTTTACAAGATATCCTTCTGTTGGATTTTTGTTCAGTGTGTTTTAGTGTACTGCCATCTATGCGAATTATTGCCGTTGATGACTGTGGTCATCTGGCTGAAATAGTGCTGTTAGTTTTCTCAACTATAAACCTATACTTTCCCTCCTCCCCTTTCCATATTGTGCTGGGAAGGGTTGTCATTATTTGCAGTCTATGCTTAGGAAGTGAGTGGTATAGTCTATCTGCTCTTAGAGGACACAAGTATCTAGAGGAATTTGGGGTCCAGCTCCACAGGACTGGGAGGAGTGTGGGAACTGGAGATGTTTCCTGCTCTTTAGGACCATAGAGGAAGCACCCTGCCCTCTGGAGCTACTGTGGGAGAGTTGACACCAGTAACAATGGCCCTTGTGTTCTTTTACTCCACCTCTTGAGGTAGAGTGCATATTTACAATTGAATAGCTCCATAGACCTATCCATGGCAGAAAGTCCCCCAGCTTGCTTTTATTTCTATTCCATCCATTTTCTCTGTCTCACTCAGTTCTGATTCTCCTGATAGAAATCTATCTCTTTCTGGCTTCCACTGAGATAGTTGCATCCATGAGCCTAACCTATCACTTCTTTCCCTTGGGATTGTATGACCCTCTCCTTCCCCCTTACTGTTCTCTTCTGCATGAGCTTTCTCATAATTTATAGTATAGAGTGACTGGTAGTTTTCTGTACCTTTAAGTTCGAATTCCTTTTGGATCAACAATTCATTCTCAACTCATGTGTTCTCCCTCACATTTTACTAGAAGCAGCAAGGTGAATTCCAGCTAAACTCTCTCAATGTTCTTTAGAAACCTTTCCTTCTAAATATCCATTTGCATCGCTCCATGTTCTACCTGCAATCAAACACTGGAACCCAATTTAATGAAGTATATTTTTAATATTTTATGATAAGAATTATTTTTCTTCTAGCTTCTAATAAACTCTCATTTCCATCTGAGACCTCACTACATTAGGTTTTACTATCTAGATTGCTGCTAACATTCTGATTGTGATTATTTATATATTTTTAAAAGATGGAGTGTTTGTTTATACCTCTCAGACCTCATCAGAATCACGTGAGTTTCTGAATGTCTAGCATGCATATCAAAACTTCTCATTTCTACTCAGTATTCAGGTCCAAACCTATTTCTCTATATTTAGTTTAGTGCTTTTTTTTTTTTTTTTTAATCACAGTAGGATCTTATTTCTCACATCAGAATCTTTCTTACTTTCTGAGGCTGCCACAATAACATACTGCAACAGAAATTTATTTCCACAGTTCTGGTTGCTAAAAAGTCTAAGATTAAATATTAGACATGTTTGTGATCTAATTAAGCTCCTGCAGAAGTCAGTTTAGTTCTTTATTGTAAGACAGCTACCTCTTTCTTGGTCATCATGTAAGTTTTCTTCCAGGTGCATCTACAGAAAAAGGCAGATATGGCCTTTCTTTTCCTCTTACAATACCACTCATCTTGTTGGGTTAGAGCCCTACATTTATAACTTAATTACACCCCAAGATATCTTTCTTCTAATCCAGTCATATCTAATGTTCAACATATAAATTTTGATGGGTACTATTTTGCCCACAATGCTAACATTCTGCTTTTATATTTATTTGGGTTGTTTGTTTCACTTTGGGTTTTTAGGTGGTTAATATTCCACTTCATGAAATTTTCTCAACTTTGTCTATTGTAATAATTCTTGCACAAATTATTGTTAAATTTGTTTGGTTTTTTTTGTATTTGATTTTATATCTCTTGGGTCAATATAGAGGTGAAACTGTTGGCTCATGAGGTGTCTTTGTAAGATTCTGTCCTAGTTTTCCAGAGTAGTTATGATCTAGGGATAATACAGAGGAGATACATGTAGCTTCTAACCTGCTAGATTTCCAACACACTGAGTTCATCTACCCTAAAACTGAGGAACAAATTCTAAAAACCAACAGAGGTTAAGAGCAGGAAACATTTATTTAGGGACAATCAGCTCCTGCCTGAGAGAGACAGGAGGGGTCTCAGAAAGTAGGTTCCATGCTCTGCACTTACTGGGAGACTTTATGGAGCAAAATCATGAGCTGTGCATGAGATCACTAGGTGGCTACAATGAGGGCCAAGCCTATGATCAACCTATAAGATTACAAGTACAGTCACTTTAGTAACATTGATCTAGTGGAGAAGCATATCACCTAGCAAGTGTACAAGAAAAGAATAAGGACCTTTCCTGGAAGGGGTGAGTCAAAGGACTTCATCCCCTGACTCGAAGGGGCTAATTTCCAGTTAGAATAAGAATCATCACTGTTTATCCCTCTGGGATGTGGATCAGTGTAATTATTCCCTCTGCACTCACTTCTTTGAGGGTGTGGCTTTGGCTGACAGCTTATAATATTCCTATCTGACCTTGGGTCATAGGAATGCCAACTTCATTTGTGAATGTGCCCATTGATGAGTTTAGAGCTGAATGTGCTGGTGGAGATGAGGCCTCCTTGCAGGACGTGGATCTCTGGATGTGACCTAGAAGAGTGTATTCTCTCTCTCTCCCTCCATGTCCTTTATTGCTGCCATGAATTTAACAGATTTCCTCACCATGACCTCCCATCACACTATTTTTGCATTGGAAGCAGCCAATCATACATAGATTGTACCTTTTGAGATGATGATCAGAAATAGAGCTCTCCCTTGAAGTCACAAGCACGGGTGCTTTGTCCTAGCCGTGGAAAAGCAGTTTCAAGTATTCCTAGCAAGCAGGTGTGTTAAAGGCCTGGTTCCCAGCTCGGCACTGCAGTGTGGTGGGCAGCAGAGACTGAGCAGTGGGGCTGAGTGGAAACTCTTTCAGTGGTTCCAATGTGCCCTCAGAGGACATCGTGCGAACCTGTCCTCTTGCTTCCTCCTCTCCTTCATTTCTGAACCATGCTGTTTTCCTCCAGCATCCACCCTACCTCGTGATGCTGCCTAACCATAGGCATGAAAGTAAGAGGGCCACTTGAGCATGGGCTGAACTTCCTAAGCTGTCAGCCAACAAATCACCCTTTTCACTGGATAAGCTGATTGTCTCAGGTAAATGTCACCATACCACAAAGCTGACTAATAACGCTGGCAACAGGTGTAGCTTTCTAGTTCCTACTTCTGGCCCCTGACACAATTCCCAGAAGCCACAGTGTTAGAAATAGGGGCTCCTAAAAATCACTCAATCAACCCCTAGCATTGTGAGACTTCATAAAATGTTGTTCTGTTAGATTTGGTGTTATAATACTGTACAGTTCTGGACAAATGAAATAGATATTGACAGGAGAGTGACATGATAGAGAATGGGAGATTTGGTGAATCTGTCTTCCAACTGGATAATATCACTATTTGAAAAATGTATCAAAATTAAGCACGGCCGAGGTATACAGCATAAGTGCCTCAAAACGTGTGGGAGTGATCAGTGATGCTATTGTTATTGTTGATGCTGTTGTGCTATTGCTTCCCTTTGAACACTAAGCTATAAGGCCATTCTTCTTCTTCATTGCATGTTATTTGCAAGCATTCCCCTAGATCTTGTTCTTGTGATGAGAGCCGATGTCAGTTTTGCTGCCTGGTCTGTGCCTGGTCGTCACATCTTCCCACATTGCCTTCCAGCCTTCTCTGTGATTTCCCAGGACCGAGGTCTCTGATGTGCGTCAGTCTCCAATATGTTCTCCATCCACCACTGGTTTAATGCTCACAAGCAAATGAGCCAAGAAGAAAATAGTTCCCATTCTTACTTTTCTTCCCCAAGGCTCACAAGAAGAAAATAGTCCCCATTCTTACTTTTCTTCCCCAAGGCTCAGTAGCTTGTGTTTTCCCCCCCAATGAATCTAGTCATTGCTTCCATTGAGTTGCAAAGATTCTTGCAATTTTTTTTTCCTTTGTGAAGCTCACCGTTCTCACTTCATTTCCACTGAACCTCTGCTTGAGTCTTATTTCCAAACATAATTACTTTCTTCCTTTCTGATAGCTGAGTGGTTAAAATCTCTGGGTCTAACAGCAAAGCCAGCCTGTGCTCTTCACTGACAATGCAATCTCGGTTAAATAATTAACCTTCTCATCTGTTAATACTGATAATAGTAGCTCAAACTGAAATTTATTATGCCTTTCCCATATGTTTGACACTTCTCTACATGAATCTATCAAGCATTCCTGTAGCATTATGAACAGTGCTACTCACATTCCCATCTCACCAGTAATGAAACAGGATGAGAGATGAAGACTTCCCTATATTTGCACTTTTGGGTACACTATCCAACGACCCATGTCTCATGTAGCACAAGGAGAATATAAATTATATTGTGTGAAGTCAATCAAAGGCAATTGCAGTAAACTTTTAAATAAAGCAGATTATCAAGCCAATAGATATCAAGCATTGTTGTAACAGCATAACTAAAATAATGGAGTATCTAAAGCACATATCTTCACACAAACATCCAAGTATCTCCTGGTATGTACCTAGGGCTCCTGTGTTTGGTCCGAAGGAATGGCATATAGCTATCTTTACTGTGGGAAGCTAATGGTATGGCAAGGGTGAAACCATTTCCTCCTCCTTCAGATAGGTATTTATCAACTTTTGTCTGTGTTTTGTATGATTTCTAAGAAGTCGCAGTTTGGAGTTAAAACTCTTGCATTATAGGGCTGGTGCAGAGACATTAGTAGGTTACACTGACTTAGAGAAGAGTTTAATTCTATAACCATGGCCAGATAACTTGGACTTGCCCTGCAGTTTTGTTTTCCAACTAAAAATATAATTTATTGTACTGAGGGTAGAGTTCACTGTGAAGACTTAGGCTTGATTACCAGCCCTACAGGAGAATCAAAGGAGATAATTTATTAAACATTATTGTATCTGCTTCAAAGAAATTGGAAGAAGGTAGGCACGGTGGCACATGCTTCAAATCTTGTCACCCAGGAGGCTGAGGAGGGAAAATCATTACAGGTTCAAGGTCAGCACAGACTATACAGTGAATGTAAAAGTCAGCTGTACTACATAGGAAGAAACCATTTCAAAAATGGAAAAACAACCCCTCTTTTGTCTCAATAATAAGCTTAACATAAGGATTAAATGAGATGATGGACAAGAGCATGTGTGTGAAACCTTAATCCTAAACTTCGCACTGTGCCCATAGCTCTTCACTTTTACAGCCAAAGATGGAGCTTCTCTGGGGGATACTCTTGTGAGTAAAACAGTGTTCATCTCATTACTGCTGCAGTTCACTTTGAACTTAGTCATCTGCCTATGTTTCTCTCAAAGACTATATATATATATATATATATATATATACACCTTTCATGTGTATGTATGTGTATGTATGTATATATATACATACATGTATACATACATGTATGTATATACATACATACATACACATACATACACATGAAAGGTCACCAGGAAAACAGCAGATATTTATTATAATGTTCAGGATTTCTTGGTAGTCATTATTTGCCAAGATCCACTGTCAGGGCTTTATGTTAAGTTGATCATTCATCATTTCAGCCACCCAGAAGCATAGATGGAATTACTTTTACATCCAAAGTTGAAGAAACTAAGGCCTACATAGGTTAGGAAGCCAGTAGAGAGTCACAAACTTAGTCTATGGCAGAACCACTTCTGGCTAGAGAGTCCTCGTTCATAATGGTCCTGCACGGTGGCTGCTTGCATGCTACAGAGACACACTACTGCGACTTGCACTGTGCTAACATTTCTTCTATCAGTCTCTAGCAGCCAGACCAGCATGATCATAACTAAACTCTTTAAACAGTGACAATTCCTCAGGTTGTTCCTCAGAAACAATGGCATCTTGTCTAATAGACTCCAGGTCCCAGTAAGACCCTTATTGATCTGTTCAGATGCTCACTGTTGGAAGGTCAGTCTTCTCGCTCCTTTGGCTAATGTACCCAGAGAAATAGAAAGACACGCTACAGAACAGCAGCTTGACAATATGGTTAGGCAAGTGCCTCTTAGGAAATCTGTTACTCAATAGGAGCACAAAGGTTTCTTATTTTGTTTATGAACTTATCTGAACAATAGTAATAATAATGCAATAACAACAAAGTAGATTTTAGTTTTAGGCCCACAAAGAGTTCCATTTTTACTTCTCTAGTTTCGCTGGAACTCCCTGCATCACAATCCTCCAGTGTAAAACAGAGAAATATAATTATTGCTTCATAGGAATCAGTGAGGATATGGGGAGCTGGCGAGTCATACGTGTGTATAATCAGTGCAGTGTTTGGCAACAAACAGACATGACTTAGTGGGTCCTAACGGTGTCACGGCTCCTATGCTCAATATTTCTCCTGCACCATTGTACTGTGTCCCATGCATCAGACCTCTCAAGATCCTGAAGTTCTTATTTCAATTGATGTGGTTTTTGATTGACCTTTTTTTTTTTTTTTTTAAATTTCTCAAGAGATTGAAATTCACAGGCACAGTGAACTTGGCTGTAAGTAATTTGTTGGAGTCATGCAATGCAGAATCGGGTTGTACGGCCAGTACTAATTGTTTATAATGTGATCTGAAAGATGGATGCAGAGTAACGAACAGCATGGTGACATCAGAGAAGGACCCGAACAACTGGAGGTCAGAGGGGAGGATTTTCCCCGGGCGGTGCTAACCTCTGGCACTTCCTTTCTTGTCTTGCTGATGATACTCTGTTCTGGAGTTTCAGATGCAGTGTTCCTCTCTTCTGCTTTGGTTGTGTGGATTTCCAGTGTCTCTTAGGAAATAAGAAGTGGGAAAGACGAAGCAAAGTGAAGTCTCCCACTAGGTGGCAAAAAGGCACCATGGTGGAGATCTGCAGCTTCTTTCTTTGCAGCATAAAAAGAGGAGAGAAAATCATGTCAGCTCTAGGCTGCCTCAGAATGAAAATATATAAACATCTAAGATCTACATGTATATGTATGTGAATATCCTCAGATCTTGCCTTTGGGAAAGAAACTGACTTATAGTGATTACAAATCAGAAAGCGTGAGAAGGATAGAATTATTGAGGTAAGTCAGATTAGGGAATTTAAAAACATGTAAATGTTTAAAACTATCTTCAAGGAAACCAGACTAGAAAATTCCAAATTGTTACTTTTAGTGAATTTTTGTCTGCCTTTAGTATCCCAGAAGGTCTCCTGGGGACCCTGTTGTTATTTAAATCCACCGCCTAAAAAGACTCTGGAAGCAAGAGTGGTATCTTCAGAACCCCAAAGTCCATTTATCATTCTGTTAAATTGTTCAACATTTCCAAAATTTTGAGTTACTTTTAAAAAAATATCACCTACCTTGTAAGCCATAGGCCATGACTGCAGCTAGTACAAAGTAAATTCGAATTCCCTGCCCAAGGTGTCATGAGAGTCCACAAGAAGGGGGAAGTCCTTAACGGTTCAAAGGATGCATCCAGGGAAGGAAGGAGATTGGTTTTGTTTCTCTTCCCCCAATGAAAGTAGAAGTGGAGGGCAGGGGAGATGGAAATGGAATACAGAGTCTTTACGAGGTTCCCATATTCCTAATTAAGTGACAACTGGAACTGAAGATAGTATGACTGAATGGAATAATAGGTTTCTGTTCACTAGAGAACTGATCCCAAGGCAGTCCATCTGTCCTCAGATTTCTCATGTGCCGAGGCAAGCAATGCCAGAGCTTTATTCATATGCTGTGGAAAAATGAAATGAAGAAGAGGAAGAAGAAAGAGGTGGAGTGAGAGGAAGGGGAGGAGAAGAATATGAATGAGGAAAAAGAAGAAGAAAGAAAGAAGAGAAAGAGGAGGAGGAGGTGGAGGAAGGAAGCTGAGTGCTTACTCTATACCAGCCAGTTGGTGAAGGAACAGCTTCAATTCATGTATGAAACTAAGATACAGGTTTGTGGAG
>PVIR01029995.1:0-19879 GCA_004026965.1 Petromus typicus
TTCGAAGAGTCCTGGTCAGGTGTTTCACAAAATTCTCTCGAGATTTTTAAGACTGTTCTCTATAAGTGTTGTAGTTTTATAGGGAAGTGTACTATACACACACATTTTCATATATGCATTAAAACTCGTTAGTCTTCAGTATATTGATAAGAACCTTCAATTCTTTTTTTTCCCTTTCATAAAGAAAAACCTCCAAAGCTAACATTAAAAATGGCGACTCCAAATCCAAGCCTGTTGCTACAGTGGTTGTCAGAAGGACAGAATCAAATCATGAAGCAGTCTGTCCCCAGCGACACTCTTCTGAGTGCTCCCAGACACACATATTGGTATGTTTCTTTTTAAAGGATAATGATTTAGAAACTATGTTCTATAAGGTAGGTTATCTAGGTAAATTATTTTGTGGGGAAATGATGTTGTTCAGTTAATCCTGTATGCTAAAGAAAGAGTACTGATGAAGGTAATTCCTTTAAGTTCACTTTGTCCTCAGTAGGCTGTCAAATTGTTCATGAAATCAGTGTTGTGATAACTTCTTAGATTTTTAAAAGATGAAATTTGCATAAGATAAGGAGAAATTTTTAAAGTAAACAATTATGTGCATGTAGTAAATTCACAAATGTGTACAACTGTCACATCTTGCTTAATTCCATATATTTTCATCAGCCTAAGGGAAATCTTTTACTCATTAAGTGCTCACTCCCCATTTCTTCCTTCACCCAGACCCTGACAACAACCAGTCATTTCTGTCTCTGTGGATTTACTGGTCCTACATAGGAATATGGAGTCAGACAGATGAATGGAGTTATATAATATATGACTTATGTCTGGCTTCTTTCACTGAGTGTGTATACTGTAACATGCATTCATACTTCCTTTGTTTTTATGGATGATTAATATCCTATGGTACATATATTCCATAGTTGGTCTGTCCATTCATCCATCAGTGGACATTTAGGTTGTTTTCATCTCTTGGCTTTTGCTGTAAAACATTTCTGTACCAGTATTTGAGTTAGGTGTTTTCAGTTCTTTGGAATATGAACCAAGGAGTGGAATTTCTGAGTCAAATGGTAATTCTGGGTTTACCTTTTTGAGAAACCAACACAACATTTGCCAACAGCAGCACAGCAGCTGTACCTTTTTACAGTCCCAGTAGCAATGCACACAGCCCAATTTTTCACATTCCCACCAACATTTGCTGTTTTCTCTTTATTTTTTTGGCTAGGAGCTATCCTAGTAGTTGAGAGATGTTATGTCATTATTGCTTGTAATATACATTTCCATAATCACTAATGATAGTAAGCAGGATCAGACTGGCCTTGAATTCACTATGTAGCCTAGGCTGGTCTTGAACTCACCGCGATCCTCCTATCTCAGCCTCTTGAGTGCTGGGATTATAGATGTTGGCCACCGTACCTGGCCCTGCCTTTCTTAATTTTTATAAGGCCTGATTTATCTATTTTTTTCTTTTGTTACCCTGTGTCTTTGGTGTCATATCTAAGCAATCATCACCAAATCCAAGGTTATGTAGATTTTGCCTTTTTCTTTTGAGAGTTTTATAATTTTTGGCTTTCACATTCAGGTCTTTCATTCAACTTGTGTTAATATTTGTGTATGGTGTTTGGGAAGGCTCCAATTTCACTTTTTTGTATGGGGATATACATTTTCTGAGCACCATTTGTTGAAAAGACTGTTCTCTCTATTGAATGGTGTTATAGTTAGAATATCCCACCAAAATTTATATTAAGATCGAGTTCCCATTGTGAGGTATTAAGAGATGGACTAAGTGGGGCCTAAGGGTGTGTTCTGCCCTCATGAGTGGATTACTGCACTCATGGATTAATGAGTTGATGGTTCACTGTAAGAATCAGTTTGTTACAAAAGCCAGTTTGGCTCTTTTGGTTGTGTGTCTTTTGCCAAGTGATTTTCTCTGCTACGTTGGTTCTCTGTAGAGTTCCCACCAGTGACAAGGTCCTCCTAACATGGAGCCCCTCTACCATGTACCCTGCAGTGACCAAAACAGTGATCTGAATAGCCCTTTGTTCTTTATAAATTTTTCCAGTCTGTATAACCCAGTTTTAACAACAGAAAATGGATTAACGCAAATGGTTGTTTTACCTTTGTCAATAATCATTTGACTGGGGGCCGGGGATATAGCTCAGTGGTTCTGGCGCCTGTCTTGCAAGCGCAAGGGCCCGGGTTCGATTCCCTGGTAACCACATACCATACTGGGCGTGGAGACTCACACCCAGCAGCAACCAGTACCACATACCACAGTGCCGGGCGTGGTGGCTCACGCCTGTAATCCCAGCACTCGGGAGGCAGAGGCAGGAGGATTGCTGTGATGTGAGTTTGAGGCTGAGCTCAGGGCCAGCCTGAACCACAAAGCGAAACCCTGTCTCAAAAAAAAAAACCTAAAAAAAAAAATAATAATCATTTGACTGTGTGTGTTTATTTCTGGGTTTTATGTTCTATTCCATTTCTCTATATATCTGGGTTTTTGTTTTTTTTTTTTTTTTTTTTGAGAAAGTGTTTTGTTTTGTAGTTCAGGCAGCCTTTGAACTCACTATGTAGCCCAGGTTAACCTAGAATGCACAGCAATCCTCCTGCCTCTGCCTCCTGAGTTCCTGAATGCTGGGATTACAGGCATGAGCCACCACACCTGATATTGTGATAAGTGGTACCAGGAATCGAACTCGGGACCTTGAGCTTGCTAGACAGACACTGGAACCAATGAGCTAGATCCCCAGCCCTGTGCTTAACTTTTTGAGGGACATGTTGTTCAATTTTCAGTTAATTTTTGTATACTGTGTGAGGTATGCTGTAATAACTTGGAAACATCTTTTTACTCAGAATGAAGATAAATGTTTGTCCCAGGAGAAACCCATCATTGACCCCTTGAAGTTACCTGATGTCCCAGAAGACCACACAAACAAATCAGACATGAGCAATACAGCAGAGTCACTAGCTACCATCAGCAGAGTAAATGTTGGTATCCTACCTGCAGAAGGGAGGGATTTGCTGAACAATGACTTAGTTCAGAAGACTCATCAAGGACACTTAGATGCCTCTAATAAGCTGGAAGACAAATGCAACATTTCCCAAGTGGAAGAGGAGAGTCTGCAGGTAGATACTGAGTCCAGGGTCCAGCCTGAAAACTTGAGTTCCACACAGACCTCTGATGGTGATAGTGAAGAAGGGACTGAAATGGCGAAGCCAGTGCAGCCTCGAAACAAAGACCAAAGCCCTGAGGACCAGGTGAGTGATATGCTGTAGGACTGAGTTCCAGAGTTGGGGAACATTTGGGTTGTTTCTACTTGTTGGCTGATGCTGATTGTGCTGCTATGAACATTTGTCACATATGTTTGTATGGATGGGTGCTCTCATTCTTTTGGGTATATACTTAGGAATGGGATTGCTCTGGCATATGGTAACTTTATGTGTAAATAGTTTCTTTCTTTTGCCTTTTTTTTAATGGTACTGAAGATTGCATCTAAGGGTGTTCCTACTCTTAGGCCTTTTTATTTTGTGACAGTGTCTTGTTAAATTGCACAGTCTGGCCATAAACTTGCAATCCTCTTGTCTCAGCCTGCTGAGTAGCTGGGATTACAAGTGTATGTCACTGCACCTGGCTTATGTTTAACTTAAAAAAAAAAAAAAAGAACCACTGTGGTATTGGGGATCTTTGCACTGAGCTACATCGTTAGCCCTTTTATATTTCTTATGCTGATACAATTGAACTTGAACTTGTGATCCTCCTTTCTCAGCCTCCCAGAATGTTGGAGTTGTACATTCACCACTATGCCCAGTTATGTTTAATTTTTTGAGGAACTACAGAGCTTTTCCCTGCTGCATGTGGTGGTACACACATGTGATCACAACACTCAGGAGGCTGAGCCTGGAGGATAGCTGTGAATTCAAGACCAGGCTGGGCTACATAATGTGCTCAAGACTAGCCTGAACTACAGAACAGTACTCTGACTCAAAAAGACAAAACAAAACTCCACAAAAACTCCAAACAATACTTTTCCCCAAAGACTGCATAATTTTAATTCCCAGTAGCAAAATATAGGGGTTCCAATTTCTGCATACCCTTGCCAACACTTGTTACTGTCCATGTTAAGTGGTGAGAATATGCGTGCTTATCTTATCCCTGATCAAATTTGTGTCTTACACTAAATTTTTACAGTAGTTTTATTTGGTAGATTTTAATGTCTAGCACTTTCCCTATTATTTTGTTGTTATTGTTTTCTTCATAAAATGGAACAATGCTTTTCAGTATTTGATTGGGTTTGATGGAGAAGCTCCTTAAGTCCTATGTCCATGTCAGTCTGGTACACATGTAAGCTTTATTTTGAATATCCTAGACTATCACCCGTAGAGGAACATTTATTTCTGTCTTCAGAATTGGGTCGTTTGTTATTTATTATATTGATCTCCTTGTTCAGCTAGAGTAGCAGTGTTGTAAAATTAACCATTTACTGTATTCTATTTTATGTCCAATATTAGGTATCCTCTTGAAGAATAAATGTGTAAATTGTTTTTACCTGTAATTGTGTGTTTTTCAGAGATCTGAAAATGTTGTCTTAATGATAATGGCTGCCTGAATTGTATCAAATAGTAATAGCTTTTCATAAAAGTAATAGCTTTTCGGGCCAGGGAGTTAGCTCAGTGGTTCCAGCGCCTGTCTTGCAAGCGCAAGGACTCGAGTTCAATCCCCAGTAACCACATAACAATACTGGATGTGGAGACTCACACCCAGCAGCAACCAGTACCACATACCACAGTGCCGGGCGTGGTGGCTCACGCCTATAATCCCGGCACTCGGGAGGCAGAGGCAGGAGGATGGCTGTGATGTGAGTTTGAGGCTGAGCTCAGGGCCAGCCTGAACCACTAAGTGAGACCCTGTCTCAAAAAACAAAACCTAAAAAAAAAAAAAGTAATAGCTTTTCATAAAAATGTGTTGACTGTGGCCAGACACTGCGGCACATGTCTTTAATCCATCACTCTGAGGGGCTGTGTCTGGAAGATCATAAATTCAAGCCCTGAGCAAATCAGGGCCTTAGCAAGACCCTGTCTCAAATTAAAATTTTAAAAAAGGACTGAGGTATAGCTCAATGTGAATGCCATAGACGCAGTTTCCAGTACCACTAACTATATAAATAAACAAATAGACAAACACATAAGCCAAGTATTGATTGAATGATATTTATTGACCAGTGTCCATTTTAAGAACCTGAATAATCTTGATATGTTACAAACAATTCCTTTTGATATAGAAAAACTGTCATGTTAATACTTGGTATGCATTGGTTTCTAAAACTAGCTACCTTGGTCATCTTTATAACTTAAAAGATAATTTTCTTATTATTACTGCTGCTACCAGTAGGTCACATTTTTTGAGCATCAAATAGGTACTGTAGTCCTCTACCGTTAGTGCCCCGTTTCAGCTAGCCTCAAACAGCGCTACACGTTATACATCTGTGGATTCAACACGCTATGGAGAAAAACTATTTGAAGAAGAAAAGATTTCATCTGCGCTCACACTCTCTCTTTTTATCACTCCCTAAACAGTACAGTATTGCAGCTATTTGCATGGCACTTACATTGTTTTAGGCAATATAAACAATCAACAGTTGATTTAGAGTACATAGGACAATGTTCAATTAAAGACCATTTTGTATAAGGGACTTACTTGAACATCTGTGGATTTAGGTGTCTGGGGGAGGGGTGTCCTGCAATCTGATCCCATGGATACCAAGGCTCAACCCTACATTGTGCGCAGGCACCATGACCATTTTCAGATGAGGAAATAAACTCAGGAAAAAAAGCTTCTAATGTGTATCAGACTTTAAACTCAGTGCTCTTTTTATTTTACATTTCAGGATGCATCCAGATAGCTGTTTACTTGGACAGTATATGAAATTTAATGTCATGTAAAATATTTGTTCATTTTCAGAATAGAAAGCCTATAAAAAGTAATGAGTTTTTTTTTTCTTTTTTTAATGGACTCAAATGAAAGTGGTTTCTTTTGTTGTTGTTGTTGTTTTTAGATTTTCTGGTGCTGAGCATTGAACTCAGAGCCTCATGCTTGCTAGGCAAATCCTACAGTAAGCTAAGTCCCCAGCCTCAGAAGTAGTTTCAGATTAATCACAGTTTGAGTGATTTGACTGGTTTATTTTGGGGTCAAGAGAAAAAAAATCCATAGCAGGTGGTCTGACAGCACTGCAAAAGAACATTCATTTTGAGAAAGAGAACTATTCCTTCTCATTTTCATTTTATAATTTTAAAAATAGGTATTTGGCCATTTGATGTTCAAAAGACTAGTATTCTGTGATACCTTTTGTATATATGTTTTATTTTATTATATTTAAGGAGCGAGTTGTTGGCGAAGGTATTATAGAAAAACAGGGCAGAATCCAGCCGGGTTTACAGCCGCACAGCTCTGGATCTGAACCTTCCCTGTCTCGACAGCGACGACAGAAGAAAAGAGAACAGACGGAGTGCGTGGGCGGGGAGAGCAAGGGCAGCGTGTGTCTCTTTGCAGTAAGTCATTGTGCTACTGTTTGGAATTCCCAGACTCTGGGAAGCTCGTTTTTCATGGGGAAAGATTAATAACTGCCAAAAAGTACATAAGAAATACAAGGAACTTACAGAGAAAGCTGACAAGGGCAAAAGACTTAATATTAATTTCCACCTACCAATGAGTTAGAAATTCAGAGCAGATTTTTTCCTTCTCCAGAAAGATAGATCATTTTGAGAAGTAAAGCAACAGGGTAATGGGCATAAATTTTTGACTTCTTCATGTTACATTGATAAGCAGTTCTTCTCTCATAATTTGAACAGTTCATCTTTACAGTCTTTTTTTGGGGGGGACAGGGTCTCGCTTTGTAGTTCAGGCTGGCCCTGAGCTCAGCCTCAAACTCACATCACAGCAATCCTCCTGCCTCTGCCTCCCAAGTGCTGGGATTACAGGCGTGAGCCACCACGCCCGGCACTGTGGTATGTGGTACTGGTTGCTGCTGGGTTTGAGTCTCCATGCCCAGTATTGTATGTGTTTGCTGGGGATCAAACCTGGGTCCTTGCAGTTGCAAGACAGGCATCGGAACCACTGAGGTAAATCCCTGGTCCTACACAGTCTTTTTTAAAGTAACTTCCATAACTACCCTCTCTATAGCCTTTTTATCTGGTCATTCACTTTTGTCAGAGTTGCTTATAAACACATGCATGTGCACACGCCTGTGCACACGTACACATACACAGTGTTTTGAAGTTTGGGGACAAACCATAACGTGTATACAGGTCATGGGAATAGGGGAACTCCAGAGATGGCTGTATAAGAAACTGATCGTATTCCCTCACTCTCCTTAACATTAAGTTCCCAGAGTCATCTCCCCAACTTTTGCCTTCTCATTCCACTGCTGGAAAAGTGGATTCCACGTCAATACAGGAGAATGCCGAACGGCAAAGGAACATGGTCCCCTGGTCTGCAAGCAGTGCAGGCAGCAGTGGGGTGTCGTCATCAAAGGTTTGTGGGAGTACATGTTGGGCTTTTACAAATCTGGCGAAGCTTTTTTGGTAGTACAATCCTGTGTGTTGTGACATTTGAACCAACACCTCATAGCCCTGCTTTCTGCCAGACACTGGGAGAGCCAGCTTGGTGGTTCTCAGCAGAAGCTTAGATTGACATGGACAGGTTCTGTGTTTGCACAGATAGTCATTTCCAGTTAATTAAGGAAATTAAGTAGAATCTGAATAAAAAAATGAAAAAGTCTCCCTTTGCCCTTTCAAAAATGAGTTATTTCCCCCAAACAAGGGCTTTGATCATTCTTCATGAGAAGCTGTCACCTGGAGGTGGGTTGGTTTCTAGGGGACATTCATTTAGAGGCAAGTGCAGGGCCTCTTTCTTAGTATAAGATGGTACATCATGCACTGAAGGTGTTACAGAAGTTGTGAATGGAAATGCAAATGACTCTGACTTTCTTTAATAGGATCGACCATTATCCGCCAGAGAGAGAAGGCGACTAAAGCAGTCACAGGAAGAGATGCGCCCTTCACTTGAAGGTAGCTTGTTTCTTTATCTAATTTGTTGTTTGGCTCATGAACATAAGCACTGGTTTTGATTGTGATATGTTGACTGTCAAGTGGTAGTTATCCATTTAGGGTATAGACTTGGAAGAGTTTTCAGATTTCTTAGATGGCCAGGCATGGTGGTGCATGCCTGCAGTTCCAACACTCGGGAGGCTAAGGCAGGATTTTGAGGCCAGCCCAGTCTATCTAGTGAGTTCAAGGTCAGCCTGAACTATGCAGGTAGACGCTGTCTCTCTCAGTCAGTCATCAGTCAGTCAGTCAATCCATCAATCGATTTTTTTTTTTTTACAAAAAGTCAGCTTAGGCATAAAAAAGTCAGAACAGGCTGTTCATCATCAGAGGGAGGGGGCATCAAAAAGAGAGTGCCACTTTTGAGTGGCAGTAACTCCTGGGAGACTTCAGCCTGGAAATCAAGGGAATGTTTAGCTTGTTTTCATGTCCAGGCTGCTGGCCTGGCACTGGCCTGACAAGTATATTCTTCTCAGGTGCAGAAATTAAAACCACAGCAATGGTGTCGCCCGGGGCTCGGGGCTGTGATCATTTCTCTTACCTTTATCTAAACATAGTATTACTACTGTAGCTGCTAATGTTATGTTTAGATAAACATGTAAACATGTTGTGGTAAGCATCATAAGGACATTATATCATATTTATAGTAACTGTCCAAGGTAAGCAATATATTCTCGTTCTTCTGGGGAAAAAAAATACAGGTTCTGGTAACTTATCCAAGATCACAGAGGTGTTAGAACAAGATTTGAACTAGGTTACCAGACACCAGTGTGGTGAGGAAGATCCTGTTCGAATACCTATGCCACACCCTGTTCAGTTAAGACCAGCTCACCTCAAATAACTACTGGGATATGTTCCTGTTTTAGGCCCTTCAGTGAGGAGAACTGCTCTGAGTGCAGTGGGGCCTGGGAAACTGCAGGAGGAGGGCCAGTCCCTCCCTGCCCAACAGTTCTCTTCTGACTACAGCATCACTCAGGTGCGTTACCCTAGGGAAAAGGCCGGACATGTCTACATCCTTCAGCCTAATACAGTAACCCTTGTACCAGTCAGCTCCTTTTATTTCAAAGATGGGCTGGCCAAGCTATATGTCCGCCCTCTTGATAAAGAAAAGAGCTTGGTAAATAATTGACAGGATGATGTTTGACCATTAAGGATATATATTTTTTCAGAGATTCTTTTAAAGGCAGTCTAGTTAAGAATCTTTCTCAGGAAATCTTTAAGAGAAGATTTCCTAAGAGCTTTCACTACACAACACTGCTTATTCTGCTGTGTTACTAGTAGGTGCATCTATATAGCCAGACTTTAATCTCTTTTGCTAATTATCATCCCTCAGTTTCCCATTTGTGTCAAGTTTACCTTCGGGTCCGTGGATGATACAGGCACAGCATCTAGTGGTTACCTGGTAACTGCAGTGTTTCTAACCCATGTTCAACTTTCTCCATATGATAAATACCCTTGGAGGTTAATTTTTCTGCCCTTTGAAAGTAAGTGTCTTTCAGTGTCTTTGCAGTGTCATGTATATATTTTATTAATTTAGGCTGCCATCTCCATTTCCCAAAATTGCGAGGTTTGGGTTAATTACATCAAATAACCTGTTAAAAGAATCTTATGAGTTTTATATATAAACAAGATGAAATTGCCTTGAATTGGCCTCTATCTGGTTTAAAAGCCCAGTGTTCCTTGTGGGACAAGTCCTCCTCTTGTGAATTGAAACACTAAACTAATCATCTACTTTCTTTTGGAAAGGAAACTTCTTCACAGCTGAGATTCTCCAGGGCCTTGTAAAACTTTATGTTAGTATTTCTTAGGCTTCACTTGTGAACTTGATGAGTGGACTGGGATTTTGGATAGAGTAACCTTAATTTTTGTATTCATTAGTTTCTCTTGTTAAATTGCATGGAGGTGTACATTGTGTCTAGTCATTGTATCTATGACTGTTAAGCCTGTGTTACATTCTGGTTGTGTTGTCATATGGAATTTTGGTTTCTTAAATATTAATAGGAAAGGAAATTGATTAAATGTCTGTCTGAGGATGAGCTAAGTTCTTCTACAAGTTCAACTGATAAATCAGATGGGGATTCCAAGGATGGGTGAGTTGTTACTTTTCTGGTTTCCTTCAGAGACTATTTCTGTTGAGGTATTCCTCAATGCACATTTATAGCAATATTATGATTGTAGATCTCACATTGATAAAACTATAAATGTTTTATAGAACGTGTTATAGTTAAAAATATCTGTTCATTGAGCACATCTGATTTTATAGTTTTCATTAGATTTGGAAAAGTTTGACTATTTTTGTTAGTATGTGTTTGTGATACACAATAAATATATCCAATGTGGGAAATTGGTTGGCCATTATTTATTCATTTTTTATTGGACTTCCTCTTGCCGTCTTGGAGATTCTAATTAAATATATATTAGATTGCTTAAAGTGGTCCAAACCTGTCTGATGCTGTGTTAATTCTTTTTCTTTTTGGGGTACTGGGGGTTGAACCTTTGCCTTGAGCTATGTCCCCAGCACCTGTTTATTTTTTATTTGGAGATAGCATCTTGCTAAATTGCTAAGTTGTGCAGGAAAGGCTTGAACTCATGATGATCATCTTGCCTCATTCTCCCAGAGTACTGAGATTACAGGTGTGTACACCCCTGGTTTCTGTTCATTCTTCTTACTTTTTTCTTTTTTGTTTCATTTTCAGAAATCCTAATGCTATATTTTTGAGTTCTGTAATGTCTATTCCATTTGTTCTATTTAATGTACTTAACATAATTATATTTTTCATTTTTAGAAGGGATCTGGGTCTTCTTTACATCTTTCATGCTTCTCAGTCACTAGTTTATGTTTTTCTCTATCATGGCCATATAAAATACATTTATAATGATCACTTTAATATCCTCATCTACTAATTTTATCATTTGTTTTACCTGTGGGTCTACTTCTATTAATTCAGTTTTTCTCTTTATAAATGATGATGTTTTCCTGCTTCTTTATGTCTCTGGTAATTTTTTTTTTTTTTTAAGGTTTTTTGAGACAGGGTCTTGCTTTGTGCTTCAGGCTGGCCCTGAGCTCAGCCTCCAACTCACATCACAGCAATCCTCCTGCCTTTGCCTCCCGAGTGCTGGGATTACAGGCGTGAGCCACCATGCCCGGCACTGTGGTATGTGGTACTGGTTGCTGCTGGGCGTGAGTCTCCACCGGGGATTGAACCTGGGCCCTTGTGCTTGCGAGACAGGCACTGGAACCACTGAGCTAACTCCCTGGCCCTGTCTCTGGTAATTTTTGACTAGATGCCAGACCCTGTGAATTTTATGTTATTGGAGTCTGGTATTTCTTTAAATATTTTTGAACTTCGTATTTGGATGTATCTAAGTTAGTTGGGCTGCGTGGGCAGAATCTGTACAGAAAATCTGAGGCTGCTTTTCTAGGCCCTCCCCTTTCCAGGATTTCTCTCCCACTTTCTATTGACATTAGTTTTCTGAGCCCTGTCTTTGGATCTGCAGGGCAAGACAGGCTGTGGAGTTTTTCTTCTGCTTTGAGTGCTTTGGCCTGCCCTTGGCTTAGACGTGTTGACATTCCAGACTCTGCCTCCGGATTTTTTCATTCTCTATTGCCTTCACATAGTTGACTTTGTATTTTTCATAGGGGTTATAGTTATTATTTGTGGATTAGTGAGATTCTTAAAGGTCATTTTGCGTGTGTGTGTGTGTGTGTGTGTGTGTGTGTGTGTGTGTGTGTGTGTGTTTGTGTGTACTGGAGATCAAACCCAGGGCTTTGCACATGCAAGCACCCTGCCACTGAGCTACATCTCCAACCCCACATCTAACTTTAAGTGATGAATTTTTGTGAAGTCAACTAGATAACAGGAGGAATTTTTTTCTCTCCAGGAAAAGTCATACAAATGACATGAGTGACTTGATGCAATTGATGACTCAAACTCTTAAACTGGACTCAAAAGAGAGCTGTGAAGATCTCTCAGTACCAACTCCAGGGGCAGAATTCAGACTTCATCGAAAGTATCGGGACACGCTGGTACTTCATGGGAAAGTTGCAGAAGAATCAGAGGAACTCCATTTTAAAGATATGCCTTCAGGTGTCAGTTTAGTCTTTTATAGCAAACCAGAAAGTGTATTTATTAGAGAGAGGTCAAATCAAGGAGTGAATAGAAAAGATACATATTATTTTATGCAACAGATATGTTCTGAAAATATCATGAAAATTAATTTTTATTTAATTTTTTGTTTTGTTTTATTTTTGGTGGTACTGGGATTAAACTCAGACACTTGTGCTTGCAAAGTAGGCGTAGAACCACTGAGCCAAATCCAGACACACACACACATGTCATTAAATCAAATCTATCGAGATTTTTTAAAACACTATTTAAAAAATTGTATTGCTTTTTCTGTGCTGGTAAAAATGTTCATTTTTCCTGGTTTTTTTTAGCTATCATGCCAGGTTCTGAAAAGATCAAGAGAATAATTGAAGTCTTGAGAGCGGACGTCATCCAGGGCCTAGGGGTTCAGCTTTTAGAGCAGGTATATGATCTTTTAGAAGAGGAAGATGAAATGGAGAGAGAGGTAAGTGTCTTACCAGTTGTGTTCCATTTATGTTATAGAATTTTTTAGCATCTTTTTGAAATGTGATTTATATACCATACAGTATGTCCATTTAACATGGTTTTAATGTTTTTGTGTGTTTTATTTATTTACTTTTAATTTTTTTATTCACTAAATTTATTGGTACATTTTAGGTATGTTTTATGATCACATCCATCATTGGGGATTTTATATGGACATGTATATCTTGGTTCTTGTTTTTTTCCCCTTCTCCTTCCCTCCCTTCCACCCTGCCACCCCTCCCTACTTACAAAAGCTTTGTTTTTGTTTTTTCTTCTTTTCCCAATTTTTTTTAATATATCCATTAAGTTATACAATCATCACCATGATGTAACAGTTTTGCTAATCCCCTAAAGAAACCCTGTACCTGTCAGCAATCACTCTCTATTGTGGCCTAAATTACTTATCCCTAAACAACCACAAATACTTTCTACTCTCTATAGATTTGCCTATTTTGGACAGTTCATTTAAATGTGGTCTTTATATTTTTGCTTCTTAGACTCAGTGTTTTCAAGGATTCATGCATGTTGTATTTTGTATCAATGCTTTGCTTATTTTATTTTATTTTTTGAGCTGCAATCTCACATTGTAGTTCAAGCTGGCTTTGAACTCACAGTGGTCCTCTTGGCTCTGCCTCCTGAGTGCTGGTTTTCCAAGTATATTCCACTACACCTGGCTGAAGTCTTTTGACTATTTTAAAACTGGATTATTTACTATTGAGTAATGAGAGTTCTTAAATATTCTGGATACAGTTCTCACACCAAATATATTATTTGAAAATATTTTCTCCAAATCTGTGGGAATGGAACAGTGTCTCTCTCTTCCCTCTGTCCCTTCCTCCTTCCCTTCTTCCCTGTTTGCTTGTTTCCTTGCTTGCTTGTTTCCTTCCTTTCTCCTTCCTTCCTTCTATTACTTGTGGTCAAAGCCAGAGCCATGCGCATGCTAGGCAAGCATCTACCACTAAGCTGCCTCCTCATCCCATCACTTCTGAATGGTGTTCTTTGAAGCCTGGATATTGCTCATTTTGATGAAGTCTAGTTTATCGATTTATTTTGGTGCTTGTGTTTTTGTTAGGAATTCATTGCCAAATCTGAGTCATGCAGATATACCTTGATATTTTCTTCTAAAAGTTGTATACATTTATTCCTTACATTTAGATCTCTGGGATACATTTTTAATTAATTTTTGTAGATGCACGAAATACAGATCCAACTTCTTTCTTAAATGTGTTTGTCCTGTTCTTTCACTACCATTTGTTTAAAATACTGTTCTTTTACCTTGTCAAAAAATCAGTTCATCATAGGCATCTGGGTTTATTTCTACACTCATCAATCTGTATAACTGTGTTTATGCCAGTAGTAGCACACTATTTTGTTTACTGTTGCATTGGAATAATTGGGAAAAGTAAGTCCTCCAGCTCCTGGTCTGGCCTGGTTTGGTCCTGTTCTCCTGTTCTGTTCTGTTTGAGGTACTAGAGATTAAACCCGAGGCCTTCACATTAAGTTGTATCTCTAGCCCTTTTTCTGTGTTTTATTTTGAGGCACAGTCTTGCTAAATTGCACAGGCAGACCTCAGACTCACAATCCGTCTGCCTTAGGCTCCTAGAGTGCTAAGATTACAGGCATGTGCCATCACAATAGGCTCGTTTTCACTTTTCAAGAGTGTTTGGCTATTCTGGGCCCCATGCAATTCTGTCTGAATTCTACAATCTGTCAGTTTTTTCAGTCATCTGCGATTCTGATAAGGATTTATTTATTTTAGATTCATTTGAAGAATATTGCCTTCTTAAAAATACTAAATTTTCCAGATCATGAACATGAGATTATTGATTTATAGCTTTAATTTCTTACAGCAGTGTTTTATGGTTTTCAAAGTATAAGTTTGTACTTCTTTTGTTAAATTGATTCCTAAATATTTTATTACTTTTGATGCTATATTTGGAATTTTCTTGTATTCATTTTGGATTGCTAATTTTTTTAAATGTTATTTTATACTACTCTGGTACAGTGTTGAATAGAAGGGGCAAAAATGGACGTTCTTCTCTTGTTTCTGATTTTAGAGGGAAAGCATTCAGCCTCTCACCATTAATTATGATTGGGTTTTCATAGGCCCCTTTTATCAGATTGAGGAAATTGCCTTTTATTTTTAGTTTGCTGGCTATTTTATTTTTTGTGATGCTATGGCTTGAGCTAACAGCCTCACACATCCTAAGCAAGCACTCTGCCCTGAGCTGTATCCCCACCAGGACAGTTGACTGTTTTCTTACTGTGCAAAGGTATTTTTCAAATGCTTCTTTTCTGTCTCTGTGATTGTGGCCTTTGTTTTTAATTGTTTTTGTGTGTCATGTTACAGTCATTGATTTTTTTAGTTGCCAGCTTTACATTTCTGGGATAACTCCCGTTTGGTCATGGTGTATATACATCTTATGTTTTGCTAGACAAATTTTCACTATTTTGTTGAGGGTTTTGTATTCATATTCATATGAGATGAATTGTTTTTAGTATTCTTGTGGTGTCTTGATCCCATTTTGTAATCCGGATAATAGTGGCTTCAGGGAATGAAATGGAGAATATATCTCCATTTCACCTTCTAATTGTTGGACATTAGTGAAGACATGGTATTAATTCTTCTTTACATGTTTTCTAGAACTGATCATGATGGCATCTGGGCATAGCCTTAACTTTGTGGTAGTTTTTATTGACAGTGTATTCAGTGTTTCTACTTGTTATACTCACATTGTCTTTGTCTTCTTGAGTCAATTTCTTTCTAGGAATTTGTCTGCTTCCTCTAAGTTAACTAATTGGCATATAAGTATTTGTAGTATTCCTTTACAATATTTTTTCTTTCTGTAAAGTTTGTTATCTAGGAGCATGTGGTTTAATTATCATTTGCTTGTGAATTTCTCAGTTATTTTTCTGTTCTTAATCTCTAATTTCATCCCACTGTAGTTAGAGACTATATTTCCTATTCTTTTAAACTATGGCCTTTGTTTTACATCCTGCATATGGTGTAATGTGGGAATATTTCGTGAGCACTTGAAAGCATTTTATATTCTGCTGTCACTGAGTGGAATATTTTTTTTTCCATACTGGGGCCTGGGCCTAGGGCCTGTGCACAGAACTATATACTCAGCTCTTTTTATTTTTTGAGACAAGTTCTCACTAAAGTTGACCAAGTGGGGTTTAAACTTTCAGTCCTCCTGTCTCAGTTTATCGGAATTCCAGAATTACATATGTGTCCCACCACACCCAGCTGTGCCTAATTTATATAATTTTTAAAAGTTGAGAAAAGAAAAAGTATATTTGTACCTTTGGTTATTCCTACTTATTTATCATTTGTTGATCTCTCTATTTATTTCTGTGGAGGTAACCTACCATCTGAAGTCATTTACTTAGCCTAATGCATCTTCGTTACTGGCAAATATATTACATTTAGTTTGTTATAGACTCAATAATATACACATTTAAAAAATTATAGTAAATTATATATAATTTAAAATTTACCACATTAACCATTTTAAACTGTATAGTTTAGTGGGGCTTTTTGTTTGGTTTTGTTTTAGTTCTTTTTTTTAATTCAAATCTTTATTGGTACATTATGAATACACATCATCATTGCATTCAACATTGGGAGTTTGTACCAGAATATGACATGACTTAATTCTCATTTTTTTGTTTTAGTTTTTTGAGACAGGGTCTCGCTTTGTAGTTAAGGCTGACGCTGAACTCACTACGTAGCTCAGGCCAGCCTCGAACTCACAGCAATTCTCTTGTAAGTGCTGGAATTACAGGCCTGTGCCACCATGCCTGGCTAAAGTGTATAGTCTACTAGCTGTGAGTACATTCACATGGTTTTGCAACTATTACCCATTTTCAGAACTTTTTCATGGTGCAAAAGTGTTAATCTGTGATATGATAATAGGGTAAATTTTTGTTGTAAAAAAATCATTACAATAATATACACATTGCCATGAATCCCTTTAAAATATTTCCCTTCACTTTGAACATTTTCATTTCATTTTCTTGCCACTTTCTGAAACAGTTCTAGAAATCCTTTTCATGTGTGTCTTTAGTTGCCCTTTTTTAGCTACCTTGATGTCTTGCATCAATTCAGAATGTTTATCTTGGTTACTTGACTTTGAAGAAGAGCCACAAGTTGTATGGTGCCAGACCCGGTGAATGTTTAATGAAGACATACTGTAATATTTTTATGAGCCTGTCTTTCCATTGGATGGCACTTGGCGGCAGCATTCACTGTACTTTTTTGTTTGCTTTGAGATGGGATTTGTATGTGGTTCCGGCTGGCCTGGATATCATCATGTAGCCAAAGCTCATCTCAAACTCACAGCATTCCTCTTGCCTCACCCTCCTAAGTGCTAGGAATATAAGCTTGTGACCAGCTTCACATAATTTTGTGTGAAGAGACATGAAAGAGAATTTCCAGAATTGCATCAGAAAGTGACAAGAATGATGGGATAAGTGTGTTTTAAGCAAATGGGAGTATTCTGAGCATGAGCAGTGACAGTGTGTCTCTTACTGTAATAAATTTTTCACGTATACTTCACTGTTATCTAGATCACAGTTCCACCAGACGCTGGCAACCACTTTCTACTTTCATCTCCAAGTTGTCTAAGTGGTTATGTAAAGCCTAAACATACCATCCATAAAAAGTAAAGTTTGTCCACAGAGAAATCTATAGGCCCAGATGGATTTGCTGGTGAGTTCTTCCAACCATCTAAGAAAGAAATAATACCAGTATTTAGAGAAAATCTCCCAGAAAACTTTAAGCAGGGATACTTCCCAACTCCTTCCACAAGGCCAAAACAACCCTGAATCTAAAACCAAACAAGGGTACTGCATGAAAAATATATCCAATCAGAATCCCTCATTTTTTTGTTTGCTTTTGAGACAGGGTCTCTCTGTGTAGTTCAGGCCAACCTTGAACTCACTGTGTATCCCAGGCTGGCTTTGAATTTGCAGCAATCCTCTTGCCTCAGTCTCCTAAGTGCTGAGATTATAGGCATGTGGATGGAACCAGGAATATATGATTGCACACCGAGCCTTAGACTCCAGTAAATCGAGTCACTCCAGATGCAGGTGGCTGAGGGGGCCCAGTGAGCCCTAAATTCCGCTTATGCTTGAGGGCACAGTGCTGTAGACTTTTGTTCCTTGTTTGTTCTGCCTTCTGCTAGTTTCCATTCCCTAGATAACTGTCTGTTTGCGTGCAGTCCTGGTTAACACACGTCCTTGAGCCTGAGAGGCTAAGATGTTTTGGCTCCTCCAGATATAATGGTTAACTGTGTCTGCCTTTTTTGTAAATGGTGAGGTTTCTTTTCCCCCTTTCCCAAGCTTGACCTGTTTCCCTTGTGACTCTCTTTCACTGCTATAAGTATCTGCTTCCAGCTGGGGCTGGGGATTTAGCTCAGTGGTTCCAGCGCCTGCCTTGCAAGTGCAAGGGCCTGGGTTCGATCCCTGGTAACCACATACAACAGTTAGAACCACATACCACAGTGCTGGGCCTGGTGGCTCATGCCTGTAATCTCAGCACTTGGGAGGCAAAGACAGGAGGATTGCTATGAGTTGAAGGCTGAGCTCAGGGCCAGCCTGAGCTACAAAAGCTAGACCCTGTCTAAAAAAAAAGAATCTGCTTCCAGTGTGATAAACTTGCCCTTAGCATCTAGCTTTTGGTCACATTCATTGTGTCCACTGTTGTCTCCCCAGTACTCCTCCTCAAAAAGGAGACTCCCCTAACGGGCATATACCACCCTGCCTAGCCAGATCAGTATCACTCATAAACATGAGTGATCAAAACTTGACTACTAACCAGTCCAATTATTCGAATAAATATAGGATTCCTTTTATTCTTAATTTTTATAAGATAATAGGACAAATAAAAACAATGATTATATCAAAAATTTTCAATGATTTTTTTGTGAATGATATATTTTAAAACATTCAATACACAATTCAATATTATAATCTGGACAGCAGTGGCTAGTCTCTTTCTGAATTCTTTTTGCAATATTGTCTTTCTTTGAATGATACACTTTGCACTGTTGTGTCAGCCACTCAGGTGTGGCGCTGCTGAGCTGCATCCCTGGCTATCAATGACTTTTTAAACCCCTTTGTTTTGAGTAAATAACAAAAGAATTCCATATTATTTGGTCCAGAAGTTACGTGAATCTTTTATAATAATACTTTTTCTTCACTTTTTGATTACAGGATAGCTTGTTAAACGTTGGTCAGCTCTTTTCAACACCAGCTCTAGAATAATTATAAACATTGACAACTATTCGAATTTCTTTAGTTTAATTTCTTCTTTCAAGTTGTATTATTTCTGTTCTACGAATAACTGACAATAAGGAGATGCCTTTTTTACCTTCCCATTTCACGGCATAGACTTTTCCTCTCTGATATGTTAATGTTTCTCCCTTTTTCAGTTTTTTCTTTTGCAGATCTTGTGGCACTGTCTTCCTACTCAGTCTCAGTGTCCTAAACATGTCTATTTTTTACTGGAAAAGAACATCACTGAGTTCCAGAGAAGTATAAAAATTATGTCTAATATACTTATGATAAGAATTTTTATATATTGTAGCCCAAAGTCATAGGTTATTTTTCACAAATAAATCTGAATTACTAATAGAAAATAACAAGAACTTATTAGATTACACTGGAAATAAACATCAAGAGCTGAATATTGTCATATATACATGTTATCCCAGCATTCAGGAGGCGGAGACAGAAAGGGATTTCTTAGAGTTCAAGGCCAGCCTTAACCACCTCAACTACAAACCAAGAATCTGTTTCAAAAAGAGAGAGGGAGGGCTGGGGAGTTAGCTCGGTGGTTCCAGTGCCTGTCTTGCAAGCGCAAGGACCCGGATTCGATCCCCGGTAACCACATACCATACTGGGTGTGGAGACTCACGCCCAGCAGCAACCAGCACCACATACCACGGTGCCGGGCGTGGTGGCTCACGCCTGTAATCCCAGCACTCGGGAGGCAGAGGCAGGAGGATTGCTGTGGTGTGAGTTTGAGCCTGAACTACAAAGTGAGACCCTGTCTCAAAATAAAAAAAAAGAGAGAGGGATTATAATGTAATCATTGTTTTTATTTGTCCTATTATCTTACAAAAATTAAAGGCTAATACAATGTCTTAATAAAAAGGATGCAAAAA